>JANHFO010003935.1:96086-109376 GCA_032468095.1 Pareas carinatus
GGTGGTGGTGGTGGTGGTGGTGGTGGTGGTGATAGTGGTGGTACAGTAAAAATGGGAAAGAGCGGAATAGTGAGCTATGAGTACTAGTTTTTGGAGTGCTTGTGTGAATGTTGCAGAGGGGGCTATGTTGTTGAGTTGGCTTTCTTGGGTTTTGGAACCCACTTACTTGGGTTACAGAAGAGAATACAGAATAACAGAGTTGGAAAAGAACTTGTAGGCCATCTAGTGCAATCCCCTGCTCAAGCAGGAGACCCTATACCATTTTTGACAAGTGACTCTCTACTCGCTTCTTGAATGCATAAAAGAACTCATGACAAGATGCTAAGCTAATCAATTTTTTAATTCTTTTATAACAAGTTTATCCGTTTTTCATCAACATTTGAATCCATTTTAAGCCTTTTCATATCAAGATTCAATCTTAAACATCCCATTATAACACATTCTCAAATTCCTTAGTCTTACAACCATAACATAACTATTTTCAATTATATATGGATTCATGTTATTTAAGCTGATATCTTAAATCAGACAATAAAGTTCTAAAACTTACATTCCATTCGTTTGAAATATTCAACTTGAACCTACCCAGTATCAAGAAAAAAAGAAAAAGAAAAAAGAGGGAAAGTTCTCTTCAGTATAACATTTGAATTCATATATTTAATAATTAACTAAAACAAAGTCTTAAATTCAATATTCAATTCTTCATATTCTCCTCATTTAAAGTATTCAACTTATATTAGTATTCATAGTTTTATCCTTTTAATTAAAACTTTACTCATTTTATTATTTAAACACTAATTATCTTCTCCTTTTATTCATATTTTATCTTATTTTACCTATATTTATCAAATATCAAATGTCAGAAACAAAAACAACAAAAAGAAATTTTAAAATAAAGTTCCATTCTCTACATTTTAATACAAATACCTAATCATTCAATAGAACAAAACTTAAATTTCAAATTCAGTTCTTCATTTTACAATATTTTTATCTGTCCAAATTTTTTCCATAATTTTCACATCTGTGGCTGTCTTTAATTGTATTTATGAAGTTATTCCATTCCTTTCTGTTTGTTTTTCTCCATATTTCCTCAAATTTCTCCATTGATATCTTATAGTTCTTTAGAGCTGTTTTGTGGATTGCATTTTTTTGCTTGCTTCTTGTAACATTCATGAAGGTAATTAACGGTCTCGGTTTAAACACCCTGCACCTTCCTTTGAACCTCCTTTTGGCTTTTAATTTGTAGTTTAGCTTCCCTTTCTTGAGTAAAACCATCTCTCCAGAAACTTGTTGCTTTCTTTCTTTTGTTCCCAGTTTGTTAACGTGATTGTCTTCCATGCTGCAATCATTTATCTGTTCTTTGCTTAAATTTTTTCCTTTGACTTCTGTATACACCTTTGATCTATTTTTCGCGGGAATTCTTTAATATTAGCTTTCTGCAAGTCCATAAATGTCATCAGAATTTTGTTCACACATTTCAGTATTTGCATTGTCATTTTTAGTTTATTTTTTTGGAACTGCCCTGTCTATATTTAGCAACAAGTCAAGGGAGTTTTACTTCCTTGTAAACGTAGCTGCACTTCAGGATCAGAGTCAGGTGTTCACTTTCACTTCATTGCCAAGTTTTTTCTTTTTAAAATAAATACAACAAAATCTTACAAATTCCACAGTCCTATATTAAGCAAACAATAATTTTTAAGTTTTAATGGATAGAAAGTCATTTCGTTTCTCGAGATTTTATTTCAACCCAAAGCTTTTTCTTTTATAATTATCCCTTCCATTTTCGGTCGATTTTTTTTCCTCTTTCGGGTGTTAACTTTATTAAGATTTCTTTTAGACAGGTAACATAGTTTTTTGGTGTAGGATTTTAAACTCACCCAGCTGGCTAAATGTTGATTGAAAGCTTTTTTGCGACTTATTTCCAAACCGCTTCTATTGTTGCTTCTGGCTCATCTGTGGTTGAAGACTGTGAGCCTGCAGCATAGCCAGGCAGATCTTTTTTTTCCCAATCCCAGGGTGATCACCCCCTTCCTGCTGGACTGCAGAACATCTCGTCACTTAATTGCCTCTCCAGGACAAGTTAGGTTTGGCTTCAGGCATGGAGCCAGATTGATCTACTTGCTGTCAGGCAGTTCAACTCAAGAGCCTCCCGAATCTGCTGCCTCATCACCACACTGTCCACCAGATGCAGATAGCACTTCTATTAGGGTCAAAAGAAATGTTTCCAACTACATTTTCTGATGTAGGCAACTTTAGGACTGGTGGACTACTACTCACAGGTTTCCACCAGTTTTAAAGTTGTTAAAGTTGTATATCCCAATCTAGGAGCTCTTAATTGTTTTGTCCCAAAGTGTGTTGAAAATTAAAGTAAATATGGGAAGAGTCTAAACTGTCCAAACTGAAAAGAAGAAAGAGAAACTTTTCCTGCTTGATTTAAAGCACTGGGCCTCACCTTTTTGGGCACCAGGGACCAGTTCAATGGAGAAAGCTCTTTCAACAGACTGGAGGGGGCATAGCTTTGTGTGCTGCCTGCATCCTGTGAATAGGACTTGACTTGTTTGTGCAGATCAGTTGCTGGCATGTCGCGGACCAGTGCTAATCCCTGAACTGGGGGTTGGAAACTCCTGATTTAAAGCATTCTTCTTTAGCACTTCTGACATGCATCTGTACTTTGCAAATAGGCAGACTGATCACATTGAAGCTTTATCTGTTTGCCTATTCCTACAGTGTGATCTTCTTGTTTTTACTTATTATCATTTTTAATTGGTTGTTCTTTTGCAAAATATAAATACACAAAAAATATCCTAATTTTTTTCTTCTTTAATATTTTACTTTTATATTTGAATTAGATTTAATTTAGCAATCTTTGTTGCTATTTCTAGTTTTACTTTGCTATTTTTGTTGAATTATTTGTTATTTTTTATACTTACCTTTTCTCTGTTCCCCTTCCCAATATCTAGATTGGGAAGGTTGGTTTAGAACTTTCTTTTTTTTTGCTTTCACTTTCTTTCACTACATAAATTGTCTTTCATGTAATGGTATAGTTATATCAATATATATATTGCAAATTAATAATCAAGGTTTTAAAAATGTTAATTGTAGTTTTTGTAAAGTTTATAAAAAGAAAACAAGTATGAATATATCAAAGATTTACATATATATACCGGAAGCACACAATTGGATTTACTAGCGGGAAAATACATACCTCTAACTTGCTGCTTAATTAATGTATAAAATTGAAGTATAATTACAATTATTTCAAATGGATTTTGAAAAGCATTTGAAAGCATTCAGTTTTATATGCTACAGCAGACTTATTCACCCATTGGAGAATATACCAAATGAGATTATCTTAAATTACACTGACCATAAGCTTTTTATGACAAAGGACAAGCCCTTATTTCAGAAAGGTCTAGGACCTTTAGGGACAGACCCTTGGCCACGGCCACTTCGCCTCCAGCCACCCACCTTGGCTGAGTTACAGCCAGCTTTCCTTCTTCTCTGGTCCTCCCCCGGCTAGTCTCCACAGCCAATGGGCCACAGGCTCTTGTCCCCCCTCCTTCATCCCTGCCCATTCACCAAGGCACTGTTTGACCTCGGCCATCCCAAGTTAGAAGAAGAAAGTGCATTCTGGAGAGAGAGGAATGGAAATTATGCGTGTGTGTGTGTGTGTGTGTGTTGTATGTTTACAGCCTCAGCCCTCAACAGAGGATTGGAAGAGAGCTGTAACCGATTCTGCGAAGGCATGCCATATACCAGGTGGAGGGTAGGAAGTCTACTTACTATATTTACACATTGCATTATTTTAACACACTAAGCACACACATCAGAACATGCTTTCTTCTCCTAACCCTGGATGCCCTCCAGTCAATCTGTACTACAATGCCCATCACTGCCAAGGACTACACTGGGCTGGCTCCCCCCCCCATTCACCCCCTTCATTTCCTGCCTTGTTGGAGCTGTCTGAGGTGTGAATCAAATTGGTCCAAAAGCGCAGCTCCTTAAAAAAAAAAACTTGTGAAGCAGACACAGTGCTTTAAAAGCAAAATCTTGCATCGCAGGCTGCCCATCACACAGCCCCTGCCCTTGCCTGTCCACTGCCAATTACACACTGCTCCCGCAGTACCTTTGCTTCTGCCTGCCACCAATTGGCTGGAATCCATTTGTTCCGTGCAGCAAAACACCCAGATCAAATAGTGCCTTGGTGAATGGGCAGGGATGAAGGGTGGGAGACCCATTGGCTATGGAGAATAGCCAGAGGAGGAGCAGCAGAGAAGGAAAGCTGGTTGTAACTCAACAAAGGCAGATCCCTGGGGATGAAGTGGGTGCAGCCAAAGGTCTGTGTCTAAAGGTCCACTCCTTTTCAGAAAGGTTTTCTTTACATTAATTATTTATTTTCTTGGTTTTTGTCTTGAATTTTTCTTTGTAAACCAAAGTTATAAATAAATATAAAATGTTTTTATTTATAAATACATTATTTATAAATTATAAAAAGCTAAATTAATAAGTTGCCCTTATAAATATCTTTCAGGTTTTTCAAATTTGTTTTTATTTTGTTTATATTTTTTATCTGTTCCCAGAAAATATTGTCACTGTTTATTAGATTGACCTTTAGACTGATTCAGAAGGATGATTCTTCAGTGTTAAAATCCTTGATTTGGGGATCAACATACTCTTTGTCAAAACCTCCTTTCAGAGTACATATCTGTATTCATGTTCCACCTGCAGCATTCATAGGATCTCCCCTGATGAAGAAAAGGAGAGGAGTTGGTGAAAAGAAAAGGAGGAAAAAAAGAATCATTGTATTGCAAGTTCCATCGCTCTTGGCACACATGCCATCTTGCAGGATGTAGAAAAGAGCTTCAGATTTTGCTTTGTGATATTGTAATATTTTATTTATTCATTTATTTGTCATATTTATATAGCTACTCCTCTCAAAACAAGTAATTCTAGGTTCCATACAACAAGACTAAAGGCTATACATACAAACATATATCAATATTAAAAACTGAAGAAAAATTATAACAATAAAAACTTTAGACAAAAAACAGATGTTAATGACAATGAAGTCATCTTAATATTCCACTAGTCCCTTGGGATCCCAGACTCGATTACCCAAACGGGCCTTGAGGATGTTCTGGAAAGTTAAACAGAATGACTTTGGGAAGTAGACTAATTTCATAAAGCAGGAGCTGTAGTAAGAAAACCTCACCTTCTAGGATGTACCAAATGAAGCTCCCTAGTTAACAGGGTTTGCAGCATGCTCTCTCACTGGATCTGGTTGGATGGGTGAATGTAATTGGGGAGAGGCAGCCCCTCAAACCTGGGCCCATGCCGTGTAGGGCTTTAAAGGTCAAATGGAGCACCTTGAATTGGACTCATAAACAGACCGGTAACCAATGGTGAGCTTGGGGAGAAGTCTTTTAGAAACTTGTATAACTCCATGTGCTGCTGTATTTTGCATCAAGTGAAGGTTCAGATACTTTTGAAGGGTAGCTCACATGTACAGCACAATATTGCTTACCTTAATCTGTCACAAAAAGTTTACTTTCCAACATATTTAGTATGCATTAACAGTCCAAATAATCATCATAGCAACAATTGTAGTTGAAGAATGCTTGACTTTTAAATACCACTGCACCTCCAAATCAAATTTAGTGAGCACAATAAGAATTGAAAGTTTCACTTGCTTGCTAATTTGTTCTGTTTTTACCAATATTAGTTACATCCATAAAACTTTCAGATGAGGACATCTGATGGAAAAAAATAATTCACTGGCTACATGTTTCTGATTTTTTTAAAAATTTTCTCAAGTGTATTTCTCTAATCTGAACTTAGAAATTGCTAAAAGGGAATTTAAATATAGACTCTAAACACTCTTGTTTAATTTAGTAATTTGATACCATAAGGTCATATTCAATTAAGATACCTGTTAAATCTTTCAGGTCTTAGAGTTTCTGTAAAGATTGGGTATTTCACTCATGGATTTCCTTACAGTGTAAAACTGTGCTACAGATAACTATGTATTGTACAGATAATATACAGGTCCAATAATATAAAATGAGAACACAAGGCCACACACACACACTTCTTAATCCCCAATGTCCACTCAACATGTTCTTTAAATAATCTTTGGGAAGCGATTCAGATAAATTTAGGGCTACCCTACTGAAGCTACAAAAATCCAGACAATTTCTACAAGGTAATAAATAGATATATTTCTCTGATTATATTGAAAATTGTTTCAAATATACTGGCAGGGTTTCATCTAAATGTATTCCAGCATGTTCAACTATGGCAACTAATAAATACAAAGATGAAATAACTCTAACTGGCAATGTATTTTAAGATACTTATAGTTCGGCAATGATATGTGTGAAGTTCTAGGCTTCACTTAGGCATGATAGTTGACCAGGTAAGTCATCTTATGTTATAGGAAGAAGGAGTGTGAGGTTTGTTCTCTGCCTTTACATAAGATTGGATAAAAATCTAATAATGACCAGAGTTAAACTTTAAGAGTTGGATGGAACACAAGCAGGAAATTCCAGGGCAGGAATTTGTTAGATTGGGAGTCAGGAAAAAAAGTTTTATAGAAAGCAATAAAAGAGCCTTTCCACACTGTTACTGTTGAAACTCAATGTATACTTATGTCATCTCAGCAGGAACAAGAGCTCAAAGATTAGTCCTCTAATCCAGATGCCAGAATGCTGGCTGGGGAATTCTGAAAGTTGAACTTCACACGTCTTTCACTTGCCAAGCTTGAAAAACACTCTGGGTCTACTAATCCAGAGGCAAATATGGTGAAAATAAAGCTGCTCAAGGAATCCTCACTCTTTTCCTTTGTGTTTCACTCTTTTCCTGCAGTCATGTGTGGAGTAGAACATGGGCAGAAAGAAGTGGGACTTGTAACCTTCCTGCTCTGTCCATAAGATGACTGCTGCTAAACAAAAAAACCAGAAGGTGACTATTTTCTAGCTCCAGTTGTGCTCTCTATTAGACCAAGATTCTGTGATTATGAACTATTAAGGGAGTGATTGATTTGATCAGTTCCATTATGTGAAGAAAGACTGTTATAATCTAAACAACATTTCCCCCTCTGAGTTTCATTTAGGGGTTATTACATGTCATCAACTTTCTACACAATTGCATAATGGTTATTTCCAAAATATCACACAGAATACTTCCATAAAACCATTCACAATTTAAAAACACACTGGTTTTACTGTGATTTTAAGGAAGCCAAAATATTTGGGAGTGGGTGATGGAGAGGTGAAAGGAAGGCCCTCTTACTCATCAACATTGCACAACTCTTAGAATAATACTTTATTCTCTCTCCAGCCTCTGTTAAGATTTATTCCATGTATGAGTAACGGTTCTTTTAAGAGAGAAATGTGTAGCATTTATATTCCCGCGGACCCTGCATGGTGCCTTATGAAATCAACATTATTCAATAGCCTCCTTGGAAATGGCTAGCACACACTGTTTGCTATTACCATGCAAGGGGTCAAAACTAGTTCAGCCAACTTATCAAAGGTTAAAGCTTTCCTAATCACTTTAAAAGGTTCTAATCCCTGCACAAACTCCTACACGGTTTCTTTGCCCAATTTCTTTCTCTGAAATACCGTCTGGTTAAAAAAAAAACCCACTAGAAATAAATTCTAAAGAATGCCTCTTGTCACTTGTTTGAAAAATGATGAGTTTTCCTTCCTTGAAGACTTCAGCAAGTCAAAACTGTTATATTAGCAGAATAGAGAAAGGAAGAACAAAACTGAAATTCCAGCAACTAATATTACCAGTGTTACAAATGCATTGCATAACAACAAACTAAATCATTTTATAAACCTTAGAGGTAGGGTTAGGTATTCCTCAATTATGACCACAATTGAGCCTATCATTTCCATTGCTAAGCAAGGCAATTAAGTGAGTTTTGTACCATTTTATGACCATTTTTGCCACAGGTGTTAAGCAAATCATTGTAGTTGTGAGAATCTGGCTTCTCTCATTGACTTTGCCTGGCGGAAGCCAGTTGCCTCAGTTACAGCATACAAAAAATGCAGTCAGCATTGATGGGAGCTGAGTCTTAAAAAAAGAGTGTTTCTTCTAATCTTAGTGGAGTCAGGAAGATTATATTTGTAATAGTGTGAAGTCATAGTATGTTGGTATTTCAGCTCTTCAGATCAACTATAGAGGAAGAAGGCATTCAGTGGCATGCACAGAGAATGGCAAAAAGGCTACACTGTAATATAGTCGTTTTGCATTTTTCAGTAAATCTGGTTTCAGTTTAGATTCTCAATTACTAAAATGCATTATTTGCTATCATTTGCAGATCCTTAAATGTAAGGAATAAGTTGCTTTCAGTTAATATCTTTGTGACACAATATCCTATCAGACTAATTCTTATTAGATTTGGGGGGGTCATTGTCAGCAGAAAGAATGTGAAGAAAAGCATTAGCTGGTATATGATGGTAGACACTGCAATGGAGAATGTCATGGAAAAAGTTGTCATTCCTTGACTATCCTTGCTTTTTTCCATGCCTTCTGATTAACCAGCCAAATGGATATTAGTATTCTGGAAAAGACTTCTCATCAGTTGAGTCATTATATCTTTTATGTGGTAATATATCACATATTTTCACTGCATAGAAGGCTTGCAACAAATCCCTTAGCCCTCAAGCCATTGCTTTGAGTTAGGGCTGCTTCCTAAATTACTCCCACAGATAATTTTGTTCTGAATGAGTAACCCAGTATCAATCCTCCATCACTTCTATTGTTATCATTCCATTTTCTCTGAAAAAAATACACAACGTAATTTACATAACTTAATAATAAGAAAAAATGAATAGGACCATCAGACACTAGACAACAAACATGACTAAATGTAATAAAATGGAAGAGCAGTACACTGCTAAATGTTCAGATTAAAGATCTACTGTATAAATAAAAAATATGAGACTTTTTAGAAACAAAGTATTTAAAATTTGTTCAAAACAGTAAGAGGTTTTTAAGATCTTCATAGGAAATGAATAGGTTTCTCAGTGCCATTGCTGAAAAGCTCTTTCTTGTGTACTTCATCTGACATCATAAAATGCTTGAAACAACAGCAGGTGTAAGAAGAAGGAAGGGAAGAAAAAAAAGTTTCTCCAGGTGCACAGGAGAGAAAATATTTACTGATCATGTTGCAGGGGTGTGAGAAGATTAGAGCAGCATTAGTGCTTTGGAAAAAGAATTCAATTTCAAACTCCCTGGGATCTTGAAAAATAGTTAGACAGCTTACAGATAGACTTTGATCATACTGCCTCAGAGACTAAGTGAAGAAGGACTCAGATCAAAGTTTGCTGCTCTGGTGATTGTCCATAGCTTGTTACTCCATAGAGCAGTCTCCATGGAGGAACTTTAGAAGGCACCCTCTAACCCAGAGGTATCCAAACTAGGCAACTTTAAAGACTTACGGATTTAAACTCCCAGAATACTTGAACCAGCCATTCTTGCTGGGGGATTATGGGAGTTGAAGTTCACTAGTCCTAAAGTGCCAAATATGGAGACCCCTGCTCTCATCTGTCCAGCCAGGTGCATAAATGCATAGAAATTAATTGATTGACTTCAGTTTTTTGTTTTGTATCTGGCATTTGACCAAGGTCTCTTAAATAGGACATACATAGTACATAGGAATCATACGAATCTATAATCAGATGAAGCATAATGAAATTATCTGATCCTGAATTTGCACTGTTGATGACAACTGTATGCAGTATCTTGCTCTAAAATATTTCAGGGTCAGCAATCTTTTAAAAATCTTAAGAGCTTATTAGTACCAAGATGTCCAATAGAAATTGACCGGTGGTAAACAGTGCATCGCTTCTGTTAATGCGTTACATAATGTAATAACTTATGAAATTAATTCCCACTTATGATCACTAAGTTGGAGTCAAAGACTCTGATTCTTAGTGATGTTTGTCTATGAACATCAAGTTAGAACATTAATTTAAATGCATTGAGTGCTGCACTTATTGCCTCGTATGCCTTTTTTCTACATTTAAATAATGATTTGGATATAGATTAGACATTATTATTCAGCTCCTATGAGCAACTCATCTTCTTTTACTTCCATGCTCTATAACACTGGATGGCATTTCTCCTAATGAATATCTTGGCTTGGATGGAAGGCTGAATTGACTTAACCCAATTAACAAGACTGAAGAGTCCCTCACTCCATTACATTTCATAAAATTGAATTGTAGTTCATCTAACTTATTAAAAATGGAACTTCTTTTTGACTTTTGCATAATGAAACTCAAAATGAATTGATTTATCAAGGTAAAACACAGAGGAAGAATCAAGGTTTGCCAGCCTACTTAAAATTGTCTTAAGACAAATGTATGTCAATTTAACTAAAATTCAGCGAAGCATTACTTGTAACCAAGAAAAGGATTTCATTAGTTTCAAAAAGTGAAGACTTGAGCATTGGGAGGTAAAGTGGTTTTTTTTTGTTCATTTTGTATTGTATGAACTATATTTTACTACGCAGTATTTTGTCATTGTTTAAATAAACACCAAATCATTTCTCAAAAACTTGCAAGTGGCTCAGCTTCCTCTAAAAATCAAATCTGTACATGTGCATGTATGAATGTGCTCACTTCTCTGGATTGAGATGATGTACATGGAAAACTGTGAGAAGTGAGGTGAGAAAGTAACAAAGTGTGCATTGTAGTATTGCACTGCAAACTGCTTTTTTTTCTATTTCCATATTATGTTGTAAAGCAAGGATTAAAAGGTAGAGATTAGGGTACACCTTTGGGACACGCGTTTCATCGTTTTGGCACTGCTGTAATTAGGAACAGTCATGATGACTTAATATAATAATGCTTGCAAGAAATCATAAAGATTTGTACTATGAGCAATTGAAAAGAAAATTATGCTTTCTCTTGACGTATAGGACATAAACATAGAAAGTGACTTGTTGCCATAGAAAGCAGGGTGGGAAAGAAAAACTATAAGCCAAAGAAAGAATTTTGATATTGGGAATTTCTTCTGAACTGCAAATAAAACTTCCTATTGCTGTTACTTATTGAAGGCAGATCAAGGGTGCTCTTCAGTTAAAATGAAAATATGACATCAAATATGGAACAAATGTTTTTAATCATAAGAGAAAAAGAAGAAGAGGAAAGTTCTTTCCTGTAGCACTGCTGTATCTTCTTTACACTGTGTTTGGCAGTGGCTCCCATTTGATAGAATTGATCTTTCAACTCTTTGACCATGAAAGACATGGGTGGTCAGTATGTGGCTGAAAAACAACATACGGCCTTTGAACTCATTTCATTTGGCCCTTGAAGAACCTTACAAGAGTTTAGTTCAGACCTCTGGTTTGGAGACATTTTTTCCCATCTTGGAAGACAGTTAAAGAAAAGAGAATAACAAAAAGTGAAAAGAAGGTTATCAGAGAGAGAAAAACATTTCCAGTTTTGGATGTGACTCCCATGTACTCCTTATTTCAGCCCAGCCATAACTAATGTTGACCAACAGATAGCGCATGATGGATCGCAATTTTGAATATCTGTAAACTACCTAGACTCTATGAGGATATATACATTGCATAAATGAATAAATGTATGGAGCATATGGATTGTTCATTCTTGCAGTAAAATATTGCCCTTTCATACTTGGTCTCACTTTGATTTCCAATT
The DNA here is from genome assembly GCA_032468095.1 of Pareas carinatus. NCBI lineage: Eukaryota > Metazoa > Chordata > Lepidosauria > Squamata > Pareidae > Pareas > Pareas carinatus. The sequence continues at coordinate 107,768 of JANHFO010003935.1, forward strand.
CTCTTCCTTTCTTTGACTATTTTTAAAAACCATTTCTGCGAATGCATGGCTATGCCGACTGGCATGGGGCCCTGAAAGAGAAGTTTCTGGGTGGAGGTAGTCGGTACACTAACAAAGAAGACACCCCACCTCTCTGCTCCACTTATTTTTAAGTTTGTTTTAATTTTTGCAATGTTAATCCATGTTTTATTTATAATTGCTATCATATGTTGTTTTATTTTTGATGTAAGCCACTCAGAGTTGCCTGAATCGTGAGATGGACAGCAAGTAAATCCGATTAATGGATGTTAGGTGTTGTTGTTGTTGTTGTTGTTGTTGTTGTTGTTGTTGTTAATGATTGTCCATGGCAGTTTGGCCAATCTATTTCAAAACAAGCTAAAACATTTTTCTTACTAAACTTTATTAAAATGGCTCATAGAGACCTCAGTCCTTTCATCTATCTAGAATAAAGCTACCTTCTACATTCTAATTTATGCAAGCTGTCATCCAAAAACTTTCTTCACTGACCTTATTTTATTCAAAGGTACTTTTGTTTCATTGCCTTTGTGATAGACCCAAAATGTGACAATGTGAGGGGAGATAACACTATAACACATAGTATGCTCTTCATCATATATATCACCCCATAATCACAATATAGTTTTAATAATAAATCAAAAATGTTTTTAAATATCTGTTTATTTTATGGATGCAAAAACAGTAAGATGTTCTTGGCTACCATTTTACACTTTTCATTTCAGGAAAGGGTGAGTTTTTTCTTCATTAAGGGATACACTTTGCTGAGGACTGCCGGTGGCATTATGACATCAAGAAATTAAGCAGGGCCAATAGTTTTAAGTTGCCATATTTTATAGTTTATTTTATGAAGCGTTAGAGGTTAAGAGGTGAAAATGGATGCTTTGAGCTTTGTAGAGTCACTAATTTTGTACTCTTTCATCAGTCTGATTTGGAGACAACATTTGGGGTTTTAATTTCCCTTGAAATCATTGACCCTGCCTTTTCCATGGGATTCAGATGTGCTCTGGATATGATATCCATTAGATTAGGTAAAGCAAATTTGTAAAAATGTTTAAATAATTTTTCAAAGTTTTACAATAGTGTTTCAGAGTCAATTCAAATTCAGTCTAAAGCATAAATGTGACTCGAATGTTTGACCTGAATTGATTATTTCAGTAATTTTAATTGAATCAAAGCCAATACATAGACCTAGTACAGCTGAATAGAATTGCCCATCCCTGATATAATATCTCTAAATCATATATGTACAACTTTTGCTGAAAATAGTTTCATGCCTGGCCTTGATTAGCATGCTGGGGAATATACTCTGAGACATAATAACTGGACAAAAACTAAATATGAAGAAATTGTGTGTTTTCTTTTTTTCAATGTAAAAAACCAGTTGTTTATAGGTTGCAGTATTCAATCATATTATAAACATCAAACATTAAAAACATAACCTGGATTCGACTTCCGGTCCTAGAGGCAACAGGACATGGGAGAGCGAGCTCTGCCTCCCGCACCTGAAACCCGCTCCCTGGAGGCCCTTAGGGGCCGGGTGACCTCTTTTTGGGGAGCCCGCCATTTGAGGGTGGCTCGTCAGGGGCCACCG
>JANHFO010003936.1:0-10424 GCA_032468095.1 Pareas carinatus
GGATGACTTAGGGGGGCGGTAGGAGGCCAGGGGGGCAGCAGAGGGCGATAGGCCAAGGGGGTGTCCAAAATTTGGACTATGCGCCCGAAGCTCAACCCGCCCCATAAGAATGACCAAAGCTCGCCCCGTCCCACAGGAGCACCCCTAGCTCAGCCCATTCCGCAGGAGAGCTCAACGGATCGATCTCTGGGCATCCGTGGGCTGAATTATGGGCCTCTGGGCACCCCATGGGTGCCCAGAGATCGATCTGCGGGGCACCTGAAGGCCTATAATTCAGCCCGCAGGCTGATCTCTAGACCTCCGGCCGCCCCGTAGATTGATCTCTGGGCACATGCATGACACCTGGAGGCCTATAATTCGGCCCACGAGCCAATCTCCAGGCCTCCAGATACCCCGCGGATCGATCTCTGGGCACCCATGGGGTGGCTGGAGGCCTATAGTTTGGCCCACGGATGCCCAGAGATTGGCCCGCGGGGCACCTGGAGGCCCGGAGATTGGCCCACAGGGCACCTGGAAGCTGAGAGATTGGCCTGCACAGCAGGGGTGCCCAGAGCTCGGTCGAGCCGGCGAGCAAGTGAGGAGGAGGGAATTGAGCGGTATGTCTCTGTGTGTCTGTCTGTCTCTCTCATTTTCTCTCTCATTCTCTTTCTGTCATTGTCTCTTTCTGTTTGTCTTTGCTCTCATTCTTTCTCTCTTTCTCTCACTCTCTGTCTCTCATTCTCTCTCTTTCACTCATTCTCCCTCTTTCTCTCATTCTCTCTTTCTCCCTCTCAATCTCTGTTTGTTATAATTTTTGTTATAATTAAATAAGCTTTTTAAATTTTGTTATATTAAATAGGTGACTTCTATATTAATAAAATGGAAGTTCTCTGACCATTATTTTACAAATGCATGTACCTTTAAAAAAATTCATATTGGTGGGCCTCGGGATTTCAAATTGTGAATTTGGTGGTCCCCGAGGACGAAAAGATTGGCGACCACTGTGCTATTCCGAATAATCCTATTTATAGGGGGTGAGGGCACTGGGGATTGGTTTGTAGCACCAAGGGGGTGGACTGAAAAAGTTTGAGAACCACTGGTTTAGAGGAAGGGAAGGGGCTTTTTTTTGCCCACAGGTTTTAGCCACTGCAGCCTGAACTGTGCCTGGCAAGAGTGGAGGTCAACTTGAACTGCGCCTGGCAAGAGTGGAGGTCAACCTGAACTGCATCTGGCAAGAGTGGAGGTCAACCTGAACTGCGCCTGGCAAGAGTGGAGGTCAACTTGAACTGCGCCTGGCAAGAGTGGAGGTCAACTGAACTGCGTCTGGCAAGAGTGGAGGTCAACCTGAACTGCGCCTGGCAAGAGTGGAGGTCAACCTGAAATGCGCCTGGCAAGAGTGGAGGTCAACTTGAACTGCGCCTGGCAAGAGTGAAAGTCAACCTGAACTGCGCCTGGCAAGAGTGGAGGTCAACCTGAACTGCACCTGGCAAGAGTGGAGCCGGACAGGGCTGGGGCCATTGGAGACCAAGAGAGAAGCAAGAACTGTTAAATAGTATTCAAACAGGATGCTAGACTAAGATAAAATGGGATTGGATGGTTTCTGATTCAGTGTTTTACAATAAAACCCAGTTATTGTGTTGCGTGAACTAGAATTGGAAAGCTTTTACATACAGTAAATGAATACATTGTTTATTTATCAGAACTTAGCAAATAAAATTGGTGAAGGAATTTTGTTCCACTTACTGAGCCTTATGGGTTCCTATGAGCTAATTAAACGTTTGTGTAGTTTTAAAATTCAGGGAAATAAAAAGAGGTGTTATTATGTAAAAGGTGACTAATGTGCACACCAGATCCTGAAGAAGAATAGTCTTTTATCTTAGCTGCTCTATTTGCCCACTTAAAGATACCCTATTATTTCCTGTTAAATGGATATGAGTTTGCCCATTAAATTTTTAGGACCTTGCAACAAAGATTTAGGGAGAACATCCCTCCACCAACAAAAAAAACCTCTCAGAGAAAAGATAAATGCTCTGATCTTCCTTCAGATCATGTAGTTTTTTAACCCTCTAAAATGGATGAAAATGTGTAATTTAAATACAATTTAAAATAAAGAAGTAATCTCTATTCAAACTCTGAGGAGGCATTCTGAAACAATGTAATTTGCAAGGCCTTTCCCTGTGATTGATCTGAACTGTATTTGCCAATCTTTGGATCAGCAGGAAATTAGATCAACCTCTATTTCGAAGTACATTATAATTTACCACATTGCATGAACCCAGTCTGCTTGTCAGAAATTCAGACAATGGAAAGAATTGAAGACAGACAGCTAATTTCTAAATACCACTTTTGAAAGAAAGGTGATGCAGACCTATTTAGCAAAATGCATAACCGAGTCATCCTATTTCTTAAAATTAGCATTATTCTTGTCATGGTATAATAAACTATTTAGCCAGGTTTTACTAACCCAGTGTAATTTTTTATTAAGATAGGCAATGGACTGAGACATTCTAGTTTTTTAAAAAAAAAATGAAAGAAAATAACAGGAAATTGAGGGTTGTGTCTAATTTGGCCCTCAGTTATGGGGTTTCTAATTTCTGCTCTTATCTGATCCATTCACATTTCAGGATTAAATTGCTGAATAGGAGTGAAGGGCAATGTAGAGAACTTACAATAGTCCTTATCTATAGTCTCGCTCCAGTTAGGAGGAGGAGTCAACAACTGGAGACTAGGTACCTGCGCTCCTTGGTTACCAATTCAAAAATGGAAGAACAATATAGAATCAACATCTGAAGAGATGCTGGTATGTTGGACCTTGGACTGTGTGCTGCTAGCAGAAATGATTCAGATTCTAGGATTAGATATAGTGAAAACCAAGTGCAGATGGTGTAATTTATTGTTAATAACATTAATCATACAAAACCAAAGTGTTATAAACATTATTGGACTCGGGAGAAGAATGAAAGAAAAAAACATAAACCAACATTCCTTCTTCCTGCATATCTTACACAATATGATGACAAAGTTAAAGAAAAATCAAACTGTTTCTCCCCCACGCCCTTTAAGTACACTTAGACTACTTAAGCCCTTAGATACTGAACTCACAATATCGCCACACATCATCCATATCTGTAGGAGTTCCATTATCAACGTACATTAAATCTTTAGGAATATGCTTGCACCACACGCAATGATGAACAAAAACAAGTCTTCAAGAAAAAATATATATTTTTATTCATAAGAAAGAAAATAACATACAATATCCATATAGATTATCATCATTTTGACTTTTCTCAAGATTTTCCCAATATTCCTATTCCCCTACAGTCTGCTATCTCTCTTCAATTTTAAAAGAAATCCCCCAGATATTGTGCAGAACAATAAAAGTGGTTCCACTAGATTATTCTTACACTTTATTTTAGCGCCTTGCACACAATTGTTGTTAGGCAGAGTTCCTTACAGCCTAATCTTCAAAGTCAAAACAGTAGCCCAAAAGCTCCTGTGTCTTGGCTTAGAAGCTTCAGGAGAGAACATTGCCCCAGGCCAAAGTATACTGAGGTGTCTGCACAATATCTAGAGTTTTCGACAGCAAAACGTCTGGAATAAGAATGGACAAGGATTGACCAATCACCAACTTTCGATTCTGATAGAAGCTACAGACAGAATGTAACGTTTAAGTGCCAACCCTTTGCAACACACTCTTCTCTCCCAGTCAACTGCTGCCAATGAACCAGAACTAACTTTCCTCCTCCACTGGCCCACTGCCAGCAATTGTCCACCCCCAACGACCCCCTGGCCTTCGACCCCCAACCCTTTAACTCCGTCCATTCCCTGAGGCAGGGTTTGACTCGAGCGTGAAAGAGCTGCCAGCCAATCAGATGGCAGGCAGAAGCAATGGCACTGTGGGGGCAGCATGCAATTGGTGGTGGGCTGTGGTAGGGCAGCGTGCAATGAGATCAGTGGCAGGCTGGGGGGGGAGAGCAAGATTGACGGTGGCGTGTGACTGTCCTTTGATGCTTTCGGACCAATTGGGTGGCTCCAGAGACACTGGAGGTCTGATGGGTCATGCAGAGAGGGACAGAGCCCAAGTTATAAAAAAAGGTGTTGAAAATGGCAAAGCTGCAGCAGGAAAGTATCCTGCTGCTTGGGGCCCCATGGATCTGTCACCAGGACTGGGCAGGATGGGAGGAGGTGAGTGGCAGTGGCAATGGGAGTAGCAGACTCCAGAGCCACCTGGGATGCACACAGGTGAGAGTGTATTGGAAAGGCACCAGGAATGGAGGAGGAATGCCTCTAGGGGGTTTCACAGACATGGCTTGGGTTGCCATTCAGTCAGCTCCAATGAGTGAGGAAATGAAAGAGAGGGAGGAGGAGGATGGGGGGCGGGGAGAGAGAGAGGCTTCTCCCTTTATCTTTTTTCACCTTTCCCCTGGCCCAGATTTCAGACTTCTCCTGAGGAGATTTCTGAGGGCTTACCTTCTCTTTCTCTGGCTAGCGGGGAGGGAAGGATGATTGGCTGGCAGCTATTTGTCCCCTGCAGCAAAATGGCTGGATCAAGCCCCATCTCAAGGAATCAGCAGGGGTGAAGGGTTGGGAGCAAAGAGGGCGCAGTCAAGGTTGGCACCTCAATGTCCTAGACCAGCTACAGAAGTGGTAGAACATCAATGAGTGTGTTTGGCTAGAAAGTTTCATCTGTCACCTAAAAAGGCCTGTCATAGGCTGAGTGATTTGAACTCAGTGACAACAACAGCTTCTCTCTTCAGCAGGAAGTAGCACTGAAGATATTTTTTCCCAAGAAAAAGAGGCTTAATTAATTGAGATGACAACCTTTCCTGTAGATTTACGTTGAGTCACATGTGCAAAAGCTTCATTTACCTGAATAGGAATTCAAAGAAAGGGTCACTAAACATGATACAAAGTTGGAAGTATAAATTTATTTAGTATCACTCATATATTCAGTGTGAAATAAACACAAACAGGCTTATAGGATGCTGGACTGTGAAATATTAATCCTATAAATATGTTTTATGGCACCAAGTATATTCCTTGAAAGTTGCAAGCATAGATTGCTTTGCTTTTATCCACAGTTGCATAAAACTAGGTAAAAGCAGCAACTTAGTTTGGTGGGTTGGGAATTTTTTCAGAAAGTCACAATTAGGCAAGGTCAGAAATAATTCCCTGGTTCCCCCTGAAACTGAATGTAAGACTCTAGATAAAATCTAATTAAATATACTATTTAGAGAAAATGGTTTTCATAATTAAAGACAATGACCAACATTAAAGCTTTTCCCAAGTTAATTGTGGGAGTTAAATGTGCATCTATTTAATGAGATATGAAAAGCAACTGGACTCTTAATGAGAAACAATTAGTGATAAATAGATTGGATGAATTGAAAGATTCCATCATTATTTTCAACTACATGCTAGCATGGCAAAGCTTTGGAGGTATTCCTCTTAAAGAGAAACCTCATTTCAATATTATTTCAAATTTTGCCTGTTCTTTCTCAAGAGTATGGCATAACATACATCCTAGGCACCAACTTCATCTTAATATTCATATGAAGGAGAATTGAGAGATAAGTGGTTAACCCCCTAAATTTCACAGATGAGCAAGAATTTATATTCATGTCTTCCCTGCCTGACTCTAAAAAGGAAATGCAACATTGGAAATACTTGCATTTTATGTCTTTACTAATGGTTAGTATCAATTTATCTGCTCTACATCTCCTATGTGAAAAACCTATTTACTCCATACCAAAGCTTTATCTTCAACAACCCACTATACTGACAAAAGTACTGGATTTCAGTAACCTGCAACATTGAAATTTATGGACAAGTTTTTGTTCAGAAAGTCAGTTTATACTCCAGTCCTATACAGAAAACAGCTGTGATAAATCTGAGCTATACTTTTCTCCAAAATTGACAATATTTTCCTGGAAAATAGAGCATGACATACAGATAAATATTAACCCAAGTTCATTGTTATAAAAATTATCCAATGGACAATTCAAGACATTCTACAAAAGCTTCAAAACTGTTAAAAGTCAAGTTTCTCCTTACCTCCTCTAGTTTGAACACTCCTCCTATGTGAGGATGGATTTGACCCTCTCGATAATATGAAAGAGCTGAAGAAATGGTTGAGGAGAAGACTGGAAACTCTTCATCCCGGTACCGGCCCCAGAACATTCCCAGAGCAGAGATGTTTTTCAGAAGCAGTATGTTGGCAGGAATGGCAGGTATTGTTCCTCCAGCAAAACCAACCACCACAATTCTGCCTTCAAAAGCCAGACTGCAAAGATGAAGCAGAAAGACCGAGAGATTAGTACTTGGACCAAATAGTTAATACAGCAGCTTCATAACACTCTGAGTGGATCAAAGTTAATTCCTGAATGGATGGAAACCAAATCATCAATTAAAGCAAAAGAATTATTTCTAAAGAGAAAGAGCAAATGTACAATTCTTAGGAAATTATACACAGAGCGGGGAGGGCCCTGCTAGAAACAGAGGGTTTAACGTAGTTTACAGGTAGTCTTCAACTTATGACCATAACTGGGAACAGGATTTTAGTTGCTAAGCAATGCAGCTGTTAAGCAAGTCATCATATGATTGGCCTCAATTTTGTGACCTTTTATATCATGGTCACTGGGGAAATCAGTGGTCATTAAGTGAATCACATGGTTGTTAAGTGGATCTTGCTTCCTCCATTAACTTTGCTTGTTAGAAGTTGGTTGGGAAGGTTAAAATTATGATCACATGACCGACCACAAGTCAGGGCAATTCTCATAAATGTGAGCTGGTTGTCAAGAATCTTAATTGCAATCACATTACCATGGGGTTGGTGTGAAGGTCATGACTTTGAAGATGGGCCTTAAGTCACTTTTTTGAGTACCATTGTAACTTTGAACTGCTGTTAAATGAATGGTTATAAATTGAGGACTAACTGTAATACAGGAATGTATAATTACTGACTTGCTAAACTACAACTCCCAGAATCCCCAGCTATTGGCCATGCTGACTGAGACTGCTAGGAGATGGAATTCAACAATAGGTCACAGGTTGTCCATCCACTGTAATATTTTGGATACAATAAGTAAAAGATTTCTAAGAATATAACATTGTGACCAAAAAATTGGAGATATTCAAAATTTATCAAACATTTTCAGATATTATCCTGCCGGATCAAGAAAATGTCTCCCACCTCATAAAAATCAGATACATTTACAGAAAATTAAGTAATTAAACATGGTTTTTTTTCCCATTATTAAGAGAAGTTATGATCAATTCTTCCCTTCCCTTTTAAAAAAGATGTTTCTACCAGTTCTCACATGCAATGGAAAGACTCAGATTCTGAGAATTCAAGTTTATTTACAAGCAGGTAATGGATTATTTACCTTGCATGGCAAGCAGGGAATGACCCTAATTTGAACAACTTTCAAGTGGCAAAGAGTTAATCCAATTGAGTCAGAATAGACTTATATCAAATGATTATAACTTATATCTATATCCAACAACCTTGATGGAGTTTTTAAAAGAGCTGTAAAATTCACACCAAATTCAGGAAAAATCACAAAACCCTGTACATCTTCACCCCACTCACTACAGCCCTTGCCCTAAGAAAACAAAAAGTTGTGAAATTTCACTGTTCAGAAGAAATAGATCATGGCTTTAGCCTACCTATGTAATGCCTGCTTGAAGATGTCTCCACCAACGGTGTCAATAACCACATCAACTCCCTTGTTTACTGTCAGCTTCTTCACCTCTTCTTTCAGACTAGCCTCGCTGTAATTCACACTCTCAACAGCGCCTTTCTGGATAGCCAGGCGGCATTTACTGTCACTTCCTGCCGCTGCTATCACCTGCAATGCCAAAAGATAACTGTACTTTCTCCCAACTGAAATGGTTACCTTATAGCAGTGACCCAATTCCATTCAAGCGAACAGAGCTTCCTCTTGCTTTGAACCGTCCATAGTATCTGTCAGCTGCAGATTTCTTTGATATACTTCCAATTGGTTCTGTGCTGCCATAATTGTAAAGATGGAGGGGGTTTATTTAGGATAGCTTGAGAGGAGGTAATATAACTAAATGCATACTTGTATGTTGTTTCTGTTGATAGAGGAAATGACAATGCCTGGGGGAAATGAAAGGAGGAGGGGAAGAGCCTTTGATGTAAGGCTTACCAGGTCAAATCCTTCTAAGAAAAGAAGAAAAGGCATGGCAGGATTGGTATTCTGGCCACCCCATCTGAGAACAGATCCAACTTATCAGATTTAACTCTTTTTAAGAAAGGAAGGAAGACTGGCTGGTTGTTAAATTTACCACCCCATCTAAGAAGGATGGAAGTTCCAGCTGTGAGAAATCCTGTAATGATCCGGGCTTGTAAAATGACCGTTGCTCAGCTAATTAGACTGATTGGATATGGATTGGGGTTGAAGTGGAGCAACATGTTTTCAATTTGTACGTTGGGCGCTCTTTTTGCCAGAGCTTGCTTTTCCAGGCTGCACTCAACACCTCAGTAAAAGGACTTTCTCAGGCAATATGGAGTAAGGAGTGTTTTTTTCCTGGGGGAACTGGGGCCAGTCTTACATAATTTCTATATCAGTCGCCATAATTTCTAGGCACTGTTGGTCATAGAATTAGAAGAATTGATGTCCAACACATTTAACACAGAGACTCTCTAACATTAATTTGGATGGAATCTAAGATGATGGGTCTGGTTGCATTTTCTGGTTTCTTCCCTGTTTTTCTTCATAAGTAATATTAATGCTATTTTCTCCAAGGGAGGCTTATTAATGAGGCCCATTATCCTTCCTTCACTCTGCAGTTTTAAAGCAGCCTTTAGAACAGTGTCATGACTCCTAAGTTGCTTATGAGATGACTAATTGAAAACTTATTTTCTTTTCATCTGGCAAAACTCTCCGTTGTGAAAGGCCTCTCTTGGAACAGGTAAAGAAGTCTTGTAGGAATGGCAACTTTGAACACTGCAGTCTAATTAAAAAAAACCTAATCTTACGAGTAGAATCTTGTGTGTCTACCTAATTGTTACCTGATTTTACAGCAGAAATTATTGTTTGACAACCAGGAATGGTAAAGGAGTTTTCAAGATTTTTCAGCACTCTTGTCTGATTTGGAAGATTGGTTAGATACATACTAATACTGGTGAAAGAGGGCATACCTTTGCTTTAAGAACATTAGCTGCAACATCCACAACTGCGAGCCCTGTAGCACCAGCGGCTGCCATCACCAAAACAGTTTCTCTATAAAAAACAGAAGCATAGTTTGAGACCAGAGAGATGTATTAAATGCTGATGATCCAAAACAAAGATCTCCAAACTTGGCAACTTTAAGACCTGACTTCAACCTGCAGAAATTCTAGGTTGAGGAATTCTGGGGGTTGAAGTCCACAAGACTTAAGTTGCCAAGTTTGGAGATCTCTGAGCTAAAACATTAAGTCCATCTGACACACTTCCTCACTTTACTCCATCCCAGTGTCCATCTACGTTATTAGACTCACTATGAAGAAAACCAGACTCATCAAATCAGACTGAGATCACACATCCAGAACTGCTTTGCTATGCTCCCTTCCAGTTCTTCCATAGCTGAGAAGAAGTCATGCTGTCCTAAATCTGGACCCTGCCACAGCATATATTTAGCACACACCTGGAATAGATCTGTGCTGTTCTGTTCTTCATATAGCTTTAACAGGCACACATTTTAAGGGATATAATTGGTAGTTTCCTTAGTTAGAATTCCAGCCCTATCCAATATCCTTCATTGCATGAAAAGCCTTCTCTAACTGGTAAGCATATTGCTCCTGGTTTCTTGTTGTTACACTGTTTGCTTTTCTCTTTCCCGTTGTAGCATTTTTATTCTTTGATAGACAACCCATGATCCTTTACATCACTGTTTTAGAGATATTTCCTTACTAGATTCCTCAATGTCTTTACCAATGGCAGAGTTTCTAATATATTTGAAAAGTTCTTAAAAATTCATGGAGATATTCAGAGAAGTATCCGTATCTGTCTTGAAAGTAGCCCATGTTGAACTACATAGCAGTCAAATGTCAGGACCGCAGGAAAAGTTCTGAGACATTTTGTATTATGTCATAAAGTGCTTTATGATAATTTTATGCCATAAAATATTTTGTAAAATTTGCCAAATTTCAATTCCACAGGAGTCATGTATTCCAAATTTTGGATCTCAAATTTTGGATGCAATCTATAAGTTAGTCCATCTGAGGTTCTTTCTCCATGATGCATCATTTTGCCCAGTTAAACGTTACATAGTGGTATATGTTTTAGTAGTATATCAATTAATATGGATTGACCATTTGACCATTTAACCAGCAGACAATTCTGTTTTTGTGTCTGTGACAGAGTGGGGGGGTTTCTATTGAGATCAGCATAATATTTGTTAATTACCATAAGAAAACAAGGAGTCAATGCAAGATA
>JANHFO010003937.1:29237-39406 GCA_032468095.1 Pareas carinatus
CTGTTATTACTGATAGGTTTTTTTTGTTAGGAGAAGCCTTGCCTTGTAAAGGAAATTTTGATATAAAGTATTAAAAATTTTTTTTTTGATAACTGCAAATTTCACATATTGTAAGCTATAATTTTGTTTATTGTTGTCTAATAAAAACTTTTTATACAAAAAAAAAAATTATTGTGCCTATGCATGTAAATTTCATTGGTTAAGACCCATTTATAAATTAATTAAAACTCATGAACAAATCAATTGCCAGTACAAATTATCCTAAATTCCTTGGTCACAATTTTGTGTTGTGTTGGAGCTTTGTCCAAACGTCTAAACCAGCCCTCTCCAATATAGCTTACTTAAGATATTTTAAATTGCACTTTCCATTAGCTTCAGATATCATAATCAACATTGGCTTGGAGAGATTGGCACTGCAGTTCAGCATAACTGGAAGGTTTCAGATTGATGAATATTAATCTGAAGACCAAAGCACACATCTACCATGTAACACAGTCCAGAATAATGTTTATTGTTTGGCATTGTTGTATTCTTCCCAAAAAGATCAGTGAGCATTAATTGAATTCTGTGAATCAGATACTGTATCTTGCAAAAAAACCACCACAGCTTAAGTGTTAATGATATACAGTGTACCCCATTGATATTATAAAATGTATGAGCTGGTGATCTGGTTCAACTACTTGTTCAGTGTGCACAACTGCACAAAATTTTCCCTGTTAAGTGACCATCAACACCATTTGAAAACTCCAGTGAGAAAAAGGCCAGCTCTTTTCCTGGAAAGCTGTTTGAGTGGACTATATATGTAAGAACCATAATCATTTTAATTTATATGAATAGAGTGTATGAATAGTGTTCCTGCTTTCATCCTCAGGAACAATTGTGGGAGTTGTTCTCTACACAGGCCAGGAGCTACGCAGTGTCATGAATACCTCAAATCCACGCAGTAAGGTAAGAGAAATAATTTCCTCATTTATTAATTAAACAAATTTATATGGCTGCCCAAACTCACAGACAAGTGACTCCAAGCCACTTACAAAATAATCTCATCTCATATTATGGTTGGTCTATAAAGTTAGGTTTGCCAATAATTATGCAAAGTTGTATGGGCCATTTTAGAAGTCTGATCATATCTGTCACACACCTCACATGAGTCACTCAGGTGTGCATACAAAACATATTAGATGAAAAATATAATGTATGAGTTCCCAGAGAGTGGCTTCATGTCCACTGGTTCCCACAGGAGAATTACAGGAACCAGCTTCTTAGTCATGCATGTCAATATCAACTGTGTGTCTGCATACAGAAAGGTGTCAGGGAAAAGAGACTAGTTTAGTTTATATTTATTACAGTCCGAGGACAGCTTATTGAAGTAAAAAAATCTGAGTACAGTATAGTTTTACAAATATAAAATATACAGAGTCCTGATATACAGAGATCAAAACATCAATGCAGTTGTAGAAATAACAGTGCACCACAAAAATAAAAAAGGAGCCATGAATAGCCATCAATAATAATAATAATAATAAAAACTTACAGACTCACCTGACCTCCTGATCCCACACCTGGAAGAATATTGATAATCTGGATCAATCTTACCTTGTATGATACCCTCTGAGTAGAATTATAGCATGTAAAATTTGAAGGAACCTTAGAGATTCAACTCCTGGCCAATGCAGGATCCCTTCCTACATTTTATTGAAAGTCAACTGCTGATGATTCCAACTGTCCTGTTTTTAAAACCTGAACCATATGGAAGATACAAGACTAGGGGAAGATATGCTATATCTTTTTTTAAAAAAAAACTGGAATTGTGTGATCATATTTTAATTTAACACTTAACTCCTATTGCAATAATTGTTAATGCAAACAATCATTTCCTTTTTTTAAGATTGGTCTTTTTGACTTGGAAGTTAACTGTCTAACCAAGATACTCTTTGTGGCCTTGGTGGTGGTCTCCCTTGTCATGGTCTCCCTCCAACACTTTGCTGGCCGCTGGTACCTTCAGATCATCAGATTTCTTCTTTTGTTCTCAAATATCATTCCTATCAGGTATAAATGTATTTGTTGTACTCCTTTAAAATAGTGCCATATTTTTGACATTCTTCATTTGAGTCTTAGTCAAGCTTCCATAAATGATTTACTTCATATCCTTAACATAACCCAGTTGCTTTTTAGATAGCTACTCTTGTTATTTTCAAGTGAAAAATCCTTCCTTGTAGGCTAAAGCAAGCATGCTAGAAGTTCTTGCATGATGTAATTGTTGATAGGTTTTACAGTTTCAGGCCATGATGAGTTCTACATGAATGGGCTAGTTGAGTTTTAGGATTATGCAACCTCTTAGATTAGGAGCTCTCACTCTTTCATTCTTCATTAGGAGCAAGTCAAATCCTGTGCTTTAAATAAATTACAGTTCCCAAGTCTGCGTGTAACAACTGTAGTTTAGTGTGTAATAATGTGAACATTCCTAAGTAGAGGGAGTAGCATTGCAAGAACTTATTCATGTGTATAATTCCATCTATATAAATTATAGTTTGCAGCCTGAAAAAGGCCTGTAGAGCTGTGAATATTTAGAGCAGGACCGAGACATTTGGGACTCTCAAGTTGTAACTCAGCTAACATTCCCACCAGTTTTGTTATTGCCTGTGCTGACTGGCTTGATTGAATGACACAGTTCATTAGAATTTAGAGTACTTTGATTTCCCAGCTCCAGTTTGGGGAATCATCACAAGTATTCCTTATTTTTAAGAAATTCACTTAGAATTTTTGACTTAATGTAGGTCATTTTGGGCTTGATATCACTCAAGGAGCATTTTAAATATAGGAATAAATATTAAACAAGTGACAACTCTCTATGTGGGAAACTCTAAATTTCCTCCCTGTGTTGAACTGGTGTACTTAAAGATGGAATCTATGCATTATACTAAGCCTTAATATGCATAGTCATCCATTCTTTGTCATTTTGACACTGGGTTACAAAAAATGTCGTGATATAAGCTCTGTCCTTTTGTATTTGGGTCACAGTGTGGCACATAAGTGCAGAAAGGAGAGAGTTTGTATAGTGATATCATTGAATGTCATTTGCCTTCCCTTGCTCTCTATGGTGGATGCTGATGATAATTTATTTATTTATTTTATTTATTTATTTAGATTTATATACCGCCCTTACTTTGAGCTTAGTACAATGTTGAACCAGATTACTATGGCTTATTCAGCAAACCTTAGTTAAAACCCTGTAGGCATTCTGTTTGAAAACAACTGGAGATCTAGTTCCTCAATTTCCCATATATATGTAGCGTAACTATGAATTTTGAATTTTATTACATTATTCTCTGTATTACATTGTTTGATAATAATGGCCAGAGTTCAAATGACTGCTTCAGACCACATCTTACCTTGTAGTGATTTTTATTTGGTATGATCCTAATATTGGGTTACAAATGTCACCTGGGGGAACATTGCTCACTTATCTACTCTGGCTTTAGAAATAAGAGAATATGTTTCTATAAATCCCTTGTAGCAAAGTAGCATTTGATTTAGATCCTTATCTACTTTTTATCCTGGTATCATCCATTGACAATTGTAATTCCACATATCTAGATGGAACCAAATTGGAGTAGATTGCAGGGGACTAAATCTTTTTAAATATTCTTCATACCAATTTTATTTATGTTGCTTCTTCCTCATCCTCTCTTCCTTTTATGTAGTTTGCGGGTGAATCTTGATATGGGAAAAATTGTCTATAGCTGGATGATCCGGAGGGATTCTAAAATTCCTGGCACAGTAGTTCGATCAAGCACAATTCCAGAGCAACTAGGCCGAATATCCTATCTGCTTACTGATAAGACAGGTATTTTCATCTTTAATTATTGTTTTTTTTGCAGGACACAAAATCAGGATCTGCTGCCATTTTTGTTGTGTTGTGGAAGATTGTAGTGCATTTTTCTGAATGTGCAAAATGGATAAGAGATAGATGACAACTTCATAATACTTTCTGGCCCAAAGCCCACCTTTCATTTTTGAATGGTATGCTGGGTATTGGTCTTTAAAAAGCGGTACTGGATGAAGCAGAAAAAGCAAATTTAATTCTATTTATATTTAATTAACATTTTTTTAAATGGCTATTAGTTTCTTCCAGTGTATTTAATAATTTTCTGGGAGTTTTTTAACTTTAAAAATTACAACTCTGTAACAATATTTTGACATCTCTGGGGATGCTTCTCTTGGCAACATATGGTCTTCAGAGTAAGGCAGCTCTGGTGTTAGAGACTTAGAAATTTTTCTTGGTGTTTAATTTGCTCTTTTTGTGTCATAGTATGTAATTTTGTTCCTGTTCTAGGGACTCTGACGCAGAATGAGATGGTTTTCAAACGTGTCCATCTTGGAACAATGGCTTATGGGTTTGACTCCATAGATGAAGTCCAGAGCCATATCTTTAGCATATATACACAGGTAAGATAAGCAAAATTATGAGATTATATTAGAGATAAGAAAAGATGGAATTCAGAGATGTTGCTAAACCATATTTCCACCTCAGGAAATGATATTTTTATACTTTTTCTATATGAAAGATGGGAAAATCCAGCTAAGCCAAAGGCTTCAGCAACCTCCAGAGGGCCATGAATCTCCCTCTCATGACATATACTACTGTAAATTGAAAAATTGACTTTTTGTTAAACACAGTGTTCAGTGCTAGATGGCACATTGTTTTGAAATTCACTAACATCTCCTCCATCTTGGGTTTTCCTGCTTACTACTTTTTCCAGGTTTCATTTCCACAGAAAATCTGTTGAGAAGGAAAAATATTGGAATGATTGCACCATGTCTTATAATAGGGGTCGTTTTTGTGTCTTCAAATCAATTTTGACTCCCGCCAACTGCCTAGACAAATTCCTACAATTTTCTTGGCAGGGTTTTTTGGATATGGTTTTCCATTATATAAATTACACAAACAAACAAACAAACTCCTTCCCAGGACTAAGAGAGTAGAACTGACCCAAGGTGGGACTAGAACTCACAGTGTCATGGTTTCTATCCTGGTGCCTTAAACACTAGACAAACAGACTCTTTAATAGTTAGGCAAGTTTTCTCCATGATGCAACATCTTTCTATAAATCACAGTAATAGAAGATATACAATTGAGGGACAGGAAAGTTTATGTTTTTAAAGTTGAGATTTTAAAGCTCTTCATATTTTATAAGAAATTTGCTTCATGATTAGAACAGGATTTTTTTTTTATTTCAGAATTTTATACCGCCCTTCTTCCCGAAGGGACCCAGGGCAGTGCACAGCAAGAATAAAAAACACACAAACAACACAAATAAAATTCCTAAAAAATCTATACGTAGTGGCTGAATTTAAAATCGAAAATTAAAAACCAATTTAAAACAAATTTAAGTTAAAAATGGGATTATAAATTTAAAATTAATAATAGTTTGAGAGCGGAGGGAAGATGCGGTTAGGCCAGACCAGCCTGGGTAAATAGATGTGTTTTAATGGCTCGACGGAAGGCACAGAGGTCTGAGATAAGCCGAATCTCTGGGGGGAGGTCATCCAGAGGGTGGAAGCTGCCACAGAGAAGGCTCTCCCCCTGGGTGTCACCAGCCGACATTGTTTGGCCGACGGCACCCTGAAGAAGCCCCCTCTGTGGGAGCGAACGGGTCGGTGGGAGGTATTTGCTGGCAGAATGCGGTCCTGAAGATAGCTGGGTCCTATGCCATGGAGTGCTTTCAAGGTCATAACCAAAACCTTGAAGTGCACCCAGAAGCCCACCGGCAATCAGTGTGGTTCGCGCAGGAGGGGGGCCACATGGGCCCTATCACTGGCCCCCATAACCTCCTGCACGGCCGCATTCTGTACCAGCTGGAGCTTCTGGATGCACCCCAAGGGGAGCCCCATGTAGAGAGCATTACAGTAGTCCAGATGGGTCATGATGAGTGCTTGAGTGACTGTCCACATGGCGTGACAATCTAGAAAGGGGCGCAACTGATGTACCAGGCAAACCTGGTAAAAAGCCTCCCTGGTGACAGCTGCCACATGTTCTACCAAGGACAGCCATGCATCCAGGAGGACCCCCAAGTTGCGAATCCCTTCTGTGGGGGCCAGGGACTCACCCCCAATAGCCAGCGATGGAGTAAGCTGGCTATATCACCACGCCAGTAGTCACAGCCACTCAGTCTTGGAGAGATTGAGTCTGAGCCTGTTGCACCCCATTCAGATCTGCACGGCCTCTAGGCACTGAGACATCACCTCGACGGCATTGTTGGGGTGGTCTGGAGTGGAAATGTACAGCTGAGTATCATCAGTGTACTGATGGTACTCCACCCCGAAACCACAGATGATCTCACCCAGCGGCTTCATATAAATGTTAAACAGGAGGAGTGAGAGGACCGACCCTTGGGGCACCCCACACATGAGATGCCATGGCATCAACCTCTGCCCTCCTGTCAACACTGTCTGTGTCCGGTCAGAAAAGTAGGAGGAGAACCACCGCAAGACGGTCCCTCCCACTGCCAACCCCCCAAACTGGTGCAGCAGGATATCATGGTTGATGGTATCAAAAGCTGCTGAGAGGTCTAACAGTACCAGGATAGAGAAGCAACCCCTATCCCGGGCCCTCCAGAGATCATCCACCAACGCAATCAATGCCGTCTCCATGCTAAACCCAGGTCTGAGTCCGGACTGGAGCGGATCCAGATAGACAGTTTCATCCAGGTGCTGGGGGAACTGTCAGGCAACCAAATTCTCTACAACCTTCGCCACAAAGGGAAGATTGGAGACTGGACGGTAATTATTTAAAGCAGCTGGGTCCAGTGAAGTCTTCTTGAGCAGGGGTCACACCACCGCTTTTTTCAAGATGGCCAGGATGACACCCTCCTCTAAAGAAGCATTCACAATGCCCTGGAGCCAGCCTCGTGTCACTTCCTGGGAGGCCTGCACCAACCAGGAGGGGTACGGGTCCAATAAACATGTGGTTGCCTTAAGTCTCCCCAGGATCCTGTCCATGTCCTCAGGGGTAACAGCATCAAACTCATCCCAACAAATATTCTCAAGACCGCCATCCGTCACTCCGTCTGGGCTAACCCAGTCGGAGTACAAGCCGTCCCAGATCTGCGCGATCGTCTCTCAGAAATAACCTCTAAACTCCTCCGCGAAACCCTGTCAGGGGTCATCCCACATCTCCAAGTGAAGGAGAGAGCGGGCCACCCCAAACAGGGCAGCAGGGCGGTTATCTGCGGACATGATCAAAGCGGAGAAGTGATTCTTCTTAGCCACCCTGATCGCGCCCAAATAGGCCTTAGTAAAGGTCCCAAGCGAAAATCGATCAGAAACAGAGTGGCTGGATCTCCAACGGCTCTCTAGATGTCTTTTCCATTGCTTCGTCTCCCTCAGCTCCTCGGAAAACCAGGGAGCCGGGGTGAGTCGGCGCCGAGTCAGAGGCCGCAAAGGCATGACCCAATTGAGGGCACCACCAGCCATCCTATTCCGGGCGGCCGTGAGCTCCTCGGCCGAGCCATGGATCCAGGCTTCAGGAAGTGGCCCAAGCTCAGGGTGGAACCGCTCAGGGTCCATCAGGCACCTGGGGCGGAACCATTTAGTCTGTTTTGCCTCCCTGCGGCAGGGTGTGGCGATGGGGAAGTCCAATCGAAGGAGACAATGATCCAACCATGACAGGGACTCCACAACTAGAGAATATGCAGAGTGTTTTAGTGAATTTTTGATGATCAGTCTACTAACAATATACTAGCCAACCAACAACATATAGAAGGGTCCATTTTCCTAATGTTTATAAATGTTTATCTCAAAATAATTAGCCCCTAGATGTAACACTGCAAAAGAGCTTAACCTACAAATATTCATTGAGGAGTTAGGAACAAGATCTCACCCACCATTTGGTCACTTTTCTAAATTACCATGTGATCTAGACTGTTAAACACTGCTAGGATATAGGGATCATCCCAGAATGTTTTTCACATTTCACACAGCAACATCTGGTTTCCACTTGATGGTGATTGTGCCTTCTGGATTTGAATCATACAGCAAAGCCACATAACACTATTAGGGGAGCTTACATTTAGACCTCTGCATTGAGAAGGGTGTTTGTCTTCATAGACTATATTGGATCTTTCACCATATGGTCTTACATTCTAAAAATGAGGACAATGGCTTCCCACTTACTACTACTCCCTCTGTCCCTTCCTTCCTTTCTTGAGTTGGGATCCAGAACAGAGAATATGACATTCAGCCTTTTTCATTTTCCATGTTATTGATGTAATCCGTCAACAGGAGAATGGTGCCTGGAACTAGTAGAAATGGTGCCACTTGTCCCCTCTGTGGAATTACATCTGCGTACAATGAGATGCCCAGACATTCTACTTTAGCCAAATTTTGTTCTCTTTTCTATTTTCTAGGAAATCTTTAAATGGCTCAACCTCATATCCAAGGACAAAATCCCTGACAGAAATATGCTCTGGCAAACTCTGTTCCCATCACATTGCCTTCATCTGATCCCAGATAAGAGTTTTCTTTATATCATTCTAAGATGTACTTGTGTTATTGTGGTTCCCCCCGCCCCACATTTCAACATTGCAAGACAACCTTAATTTATATAAAATTTATTAAATTTTTTACCTTGGGTCTGACAGCAACTTGGAACAAAGACATTAGAGTAAGGGCAGGAATTGACAATGAGAACAGCAAATTTCATGCCAGTATTGTTTCCCGATACCTAAAAGGCAGGTGAAAAACAATGGGAAAGTCCCCAATACAGATTTGACTAAGGCTCTGTTTCTCTGTGAGCCATGTGTGTTCCCAAATTTTACTAACACTGAACATATTGGGCTGGGAAGGAAGAGAGGGAATATTTAGGCGGAGAAAGTAGATAAATGAGCATCTAGTTTGGACTTGGTAGAAAAATATGTCCTCATCTCATTGATTAAATATATGTTCATATAGAGTGCTTGCTGCTGATATCAGTCACCTTGTATGAATCAACTGTGAGCATATGTAAGGGAAATCACTCAAACACATAAATCAGTAAGTCTATCTACCTTTCTTTACAAGGGGAATGCAACTTGAAATCACTGAGGATGTCTTAATAGATCATGTAGAATTTGCTTGATTCCTTGTGAAGTTACAAAAATGTGAATGATTACAGCATTTAGCCCTTTATGGTTTTTGTACTGATTCTTTTCTCTTGATCCTTTCTTTGCTGTACACATTAGCCCTCTTGATATCTGTTATTCCAAAGTTTAAGATGTGTGTAACTCTCTGCTAACAGGATTCACTGTCATTGTGTATTAAATACTTTATCCAAGCATTCTGTATGCGGTAAGAGATATCTGTTCTATTGGTCCCAAGTAACAGCCCTTTAAAAGTAATTTCCTTTAGATGACTCCAAATGAGATGGCAGTCTAAGCTAATCTTTAAATCACATCAACACAGACTTAGTTCCTCACTACATCACACTTAATCAATGGGGAAACGCACAGGAGGGAGGAGATAGATAAGTGAATGATAATGCTTGGATTTCATTAAGCAAAGAAATGGCATGAAGGTGTATTTACAGGTTAACATTTTCAAGGACAATAAAAAACGATTTGCCAACTTACTGTTTAAAAGTGGTGGATCTAGGAGCATGTGAAGCTACTGTTGGGCTAGAACTCATTGTTTTTATTAGCATGACATTTAAAAACATCTTGACAATTAGAGACAGCAGATTTATATATCTACTGCATGACCTGTTGAAATGTCTGAAAAAGAAAATATTAAAAAAGAACTTAACAAAGGTTTAAATTATTTATTTTAAAAATGATTTTTATTGATTATGTGCCATTAAGTCACCATTACTTTTAGCAACCATCCAGACAGACCTTTTCCAAGATGGTCTCTCCCCAGACTGACCTTTATACCCATCGCATCTACAATTAAGTCCATTCTACAGAAAGAACAATTGCAACCTGCTTGCCTTCCACAGAAGACCTGGGTATTGTGCGGGTCAGGAGGGCTGAGAAGCTATCTGCAGATCCCTCAGATCCTGGACATAAACTCTTTCAACTCCTTCCCTTGGAAGGGCACTATAGGATATTGCCCTTTCTTTCTTGATCGGGACTCCCTACGAACAGTCACTCATGCCCTCGTTACCTCCCGTCTGGACTACTGCAATGCTCTCT
>JANHFO010003937.1:39506-52636 GCA_032468095.1 Pareas carinatus
TATGATTTAAAAAACCAATTAAAAACCCCCTTAATTTGGACTTGGCCGCGTGCCACCTCTCAGGGTTCCACAACCCGACATCAAAGTAGGCCCTAGATAGTACAGTGGGCCAAACCTGCGAGAGAGGGGGATCTCACAGAGCATGGATGTCCGATGGGCGAAACATAGGGCCAAACAGAGAAAAACTTTGAGGGTATAATAAAAACAGCGATTCGCGATGGCCCAGATGGTCAGGGCCCAAACTTTAGAAATGTCTGGGGAAAATGTCTTGGGGAAATGTCTCGGAGGGCAGGAAATCCGATCAATAGGAAACGTTGGGGAGTTATTTCGGGAGCCTAGAGCCCCCTCCCACGTCGGAAGAACTTCTGGGGGCGCCGCATGCCACCGACCCGGGAACCACCAGTCGGGCCTCTGGATCGCTGGGTCACCATCCAAAGCCGTCGCCATGATGTTCCGGGTGGCGAGATGATGTTCTGGGGGCGAAACAGGCTCACATCTCATGGTCTTGCCCTCATTCTCCCTCCCAGAATCTGCCTTCAGCACAGCCCAGAGGCTGGCACACCTGCAGCAGTACCACAAAACATCTTCGGAAACCCCAAATTTAAACTAACAAAAATAGATGCCCAACATTTTACAAAATTTGGTGATCCTGTGAGATTTCAGCCATGGGGGGGGAGTGCCCATGCTACTCCCTGAAAAGGCTACTGATCTCAGTATAACCTGACAATGAGCTTGTATGTGTAAATGATATTTATCCAAGTTCTGTATACACAATCAGGGACCCTTAAATAGGCTGCCTCCTAGATAATTTTTCCCCGTCACAAATTAACTGGAAGCAGGAAATGTGGATCTGCAGATCACTCTTCTATTTCCTGGCTCCAACCTGTACCCAAGATCATCTTTAATTAATAAAGTTTCATTTAATAAGATGAAAGAACCAGCTAACAGTGGTAAGGGATTTTTCAGTGAGTACAAGCTTAAAGGTAATTGAAAGGTTAGAATCTCTGGTAATTGGAAGCATTTGCCGACCATGATTCCTTTAAACTGTAGTTCTGATTCATTGCTCTAATTATTGATACCATGCTATGCCCTTTGACCTGGAAGTGAAACTTTTGTCCTTTTGACACAAGAGGTTAACAGGACAGGAAACCCAATGGTTATATATTCCCCCTGTGACCGGCATAATTTAGTAATTGTGAAATTACTTGGAAGGGAAGGTCTGATGCAGACTTTGAAAACAATAATAAAAATTAAAACTTTCTACCTTCATATCTGCCCATTAGTCTTCTTTTCTTTTCTGTGTTTATGAATATCATATCCTATGCATTTCACTAAACATTTGTTGCTGCAAATTTATGGAGCTTAATATTCCCATCAAAAAGTAATATGTTCTTTCTTGATGAAGGAAGAACACTCCTGTACAATTGTCCTAGTTTTTCTTGTTGTTTGTCTAAATTGAGGCATGCACTAGATGGACTAGGAACTGAACAAAGATGTTTTGGCAATGTACATTGATTAGCAGCTGATGCCCACTTCTGTAAAATTAGCCAGAAGGAAAAGCTCTTTCCCTCTCCTCTAAATTTAGAAATTCATCACACATGACAATGATCTTAGTAATGTCATTGATAACAAATTCCCAACTTAAACAGGTACTTAGGGGTACTTGGTTGAGCTAGGTTTCTGAGAATTATAAGGTCTCCTTCTTAGAATAACCTTGAGCTGAGAGAACCTGTGGAGGAGAGCTCCTACCATCATCATCATTTTTGGTCCACTCAACAAATGCATAAACCCCTTCCCCCAATTCCAAATTGCCAGCTGAATTGAAAAGATCTGTGTTGTTCCCAAGATAGACATATAACTCATCTCCCCTGTATGGTGACTTCTCAGTCCTGGGACTCTTCATATAAAGATAATAGAGACTGTTTAGGGTATGGGACCTTTTGTTTATATCTTGTTTTTTTTTAACCACTTATAGTTCCTTCAAATTACTTAGCCAAATAAGGGTATGTTTTCTTGCTGAGGTGGTAATGATTTATTTTTCAGTAGAAAGCAGCATCCAACATATAAATCAATGTGTTCCCTCCTTCACATTCTCCTATCCAATTGAAAATGATGCAGTTACCAGAGATGGCAGTCTTGACTGATTCTCTGCAACAACTTTAGGTTTAGTTTGGAGGAGGTGCTTCAGAACACTCAGGAATATTGATGCAGCCTCTGTTGATGACTTGTTTGAGCAGTTGTGTCTGATTGCAGCAGAGCTACAACCTTCCACACACACACACAAGTGCACATACACATTCCAAGTGTTATTGTTAACTGTTTAGAGAGTGATTGGAAGCTGCCCCTTACGCTTCTGCTCATCATCATGTCTTCACCTAGGAATGGTTGGTTGGGGACTTCCAAAGCATTATTCCTTCTAAACCCAATTTCTACAAGATATGCAGTCCTCTTGGTTGCCCTCAGCAATTTGGACTCAAGCACTGGCAAGATATACTGTGTCTGGATATCCAATTGCCTTGCTTCATCACCAGTAAAAGATCCATTTGATGGTTGGAACATCTGTAGATACTTTTCTGTCCAGATAGATCCCAGCATGGATTTGCAACTCCACTTAGCTACAGATTGATGATGTATTGATCTTTTGGCCCTTCCTTGGTGACTACATCATCTCATTCCTTACATGGCACTAATCATCACCTCGTTACAAGAAGGAAGTAGCTCATGTCTCTTTGGCTGAGCAATTCAGCATAGTTAAACAATAATAACTTAATACAAATCAAACACTGTGTCTGCAGCATTGACATTTTGAAAATATACCTGGCTTAGATCAGGAAGCCAAGGCCAAACTGAAGCTCTTCAAGAAGTGAGCTTCTTCAGTGAGAAAAGAAGTAATATGCTGGATACAGTTCAAAGGTTTAAGCCTAGCATAAAGAGAATACATCACAAATTCTTCAAGATACTCCACTGAGTCCAAGGGATGCTGCTTTTCTCTAGAGTGATA
Organism: Pareas carinatus; assembly: GCA_032468095.1. Classification (NCBI taxonomy): domain Eukaryota; kingdom Metazoa; phylum Chordata; class Lepidosauria; order Squamata; family Pareidae; genus Pareas; species Pareas carinatus. The sequence continues at coordinate 42,508 of JANHFO010003937.1, forward strand.
AACTTTTCACTGCCCTGAGTTCTGAGATGATTTTTTGCATGTTTACAGACAAATGTCCAGCCTTGAAGAAACCCATCTTGTGGTCACTCACAGCACCTTTACTAGCAAGACCATCTCAGGCCCTATTTCCTGAATTAATTGTCTGTCTACTTCCTGTAATGACATCACAATCACAGTCCTACAGATGCCTCTCTTTTGTCCACTGTTTGTTTTTCTCTATTATTGATTCATATTTAAGATTTGATTATATGCTATCAGGTCATTGTCAGCTCTCAGGAATGACACAGAGAAAGATTTTCTCCATGAAGATCTGTTCCTAAGCTGGTCTTTCGGATCTTCCAGTGGTGCACTCATTGCCACTCTGAGTCCATCCATCTTGTTGCTGGTTGTTCTCTTCTGTTTCCTTCTACTTTTCCCAGCATTAGAGCTTATCATGTAACCAGATCTTCATATAATAGATCTGAAATAGGATAATTTAAGTCTACTCATTTGTACCTTGATTGAGAATTCTATGATGGATGTTTTTATACTGAAGTTATGCTGTACTATCAATAGTCCTTTCACTTCCATTTAGACTCCAATCTTTTCTGGGCCACAAATATTACATATTAATATGTATTAAATATTGGTTTTTAATCAAGCTTTATCACAGCCATGTTTCTTTATTTCTTTTCTGGAAATAAAGTAATTCACAGAGGCTACTCTGAAGGAGGGCAGGTTACTTGTTTGTAATTTCATTCTTAAAGCTGCCATTTGCGAGTTCACAGTATCTCCTCAGCTCTCAATTCCGTTGAAATTGTTTCTCTATTGAATCCATTGACTACTATGGTCAAAATATCTTAGGATTATGATGACAGCAATGCTAAGATAGAGAGAGAATATGCTTGTTAAAAGTATCTTCCAGATGCAGAATATTCCAAGGGGCCATTAAACACTTAATTTTAAAAGCGAATGTTACTATGAAGTTAAACTTCACTAAATAATGAATTTATTCTATGTTCTGAGAAGTAATTGGCCTATGCGCAGTTGTCAAAATGTCTATTAATTGTGTTTCTAAGTGCACGTTTTCTTTTTTTTAAAAATGTTACTGGTGTAGAATGTGCTGCCATCCTTAGAATACTAAAGATTTTGCCTTAAAGACAGACTGAAAAATGAAGAAAAAAAACAACCACTTGTGCATGTTTAAATCTCATTGACTTCAGTAGGAACCCATGCATCCCTAACTTTGTAGCTGTTTACCTATAAACTATTGGTGCCATATGTTCATTTATCCCGTAGAAACATGACATTTTGAGAAAATGCCACACCAGGTAAATGCTTTTCAGTTGCCTTTGTGGGCTAAGCAAATAAGTTAATTTGTTTTTCTGTCCTACAATATATTTTTATCATCAGATTTGATCTTCAGAATGACCAGACTCATCAGGAGGGTATTAATTGCAGGATATTAATCACAATCAATCTGTTTTCCCTTCTTTTCTAGCAGTCGCAGGAACCACCTGCTTTAAAAGCACCCAACCTGGCTACCAAAGTACGAAAAACCCTGAGCAGCCGTGTCCATGAAGCAGTGAAAGCAATTGCTCTCTGCCACAATGTGACTCCAGTCTATGAATCGAATGGTGTGACAGATCAGGCTGAAGCTGAGAAGCATTATGAAGATTCTTGCAGGGTGTACCAAGCTGCTAGTCCTGATGAGGTAAAATTGTCCTCAAAATATTGTCTTTATGTTTCTTCTTTATATGACTGTTCTTTCCCCTTTTGTTTTCCAAATTTGGTTAATGGTATTCTGGGAAATAATGTAAGCACAGATGTTAAATTTCATATGATAGTAATGCTTGGAATTTATCTATGGCAGTGTAATTAGTTTACATAAATAAGATTTCTCAAACCCTACAATTTTATTTTCTTTAGACTCATGTCTAGTTCTGAGAGACTGCCTGGATAAATCCCTTCAGTTCTCTTGGCAAGAATTTTCAAAAGGGCCGTCTGAGGAGTGAGAAAATATTAGTGGCTCCAGGTCACCCAGCCAACTTTGTGTCCAAGGAAAAACTAGAACTCCCAATTTTTAACCCGGTGCCTTAACCACTACTCCAACTGACTCTCACAAACCAAAATACAAGAATTTTATTTTGTTTTAGAAATTAAATCTTTCATCATAAAATCCTGTTTGGGAATGTACTTTCTTTAAAGATATTGGCAATATAAATCTTCCTATTGTCTTCACCCTCTAAACAGCTGGCTTCTGTTTTTAAAAAAAGGAAAACACTGGGTTATTTTTTTACTGAATTTTGATATTTCTAAGCCATTCACTGTAGGAAATCAGTGAAATGTTGCTTTAATGGACTTCTGAAAATCTACCTTTGAAACTCTATAGTAATACAATATTGTTAAGGCAGGAAGAACAATTCATGTTGAAATTCAAAGAAAATCTTGAAGGTCCATCTCCCTACCCCCTTTTTTTCTGAACAGAAAGGATAATTTCTACCAGTTGGCACAGCATTCATTTCCTGAAACACAAAGCGAGGTTTCCTACATTTGTTTCTGGTGTGCATTCCTGGGCCAAGGCTCCTGAAAGCATCTTTATAGAGAGATCAGTTACAGCCTCTGGGGCTCCGTCATTCTGTCTGATTGAGGCCTTACAGTAACAGAGGGGAAATGTAAGAGGTAGAATCTGATCAGATAGCTTGCCCAGGAGAAGACTTGACCAATTGGCCTTTAACCCTCAAAACACCTCACCTCTTCCCAGAATGTGACAAAAATGTGTCGATCAACTACATTACAAGCAGCTGTTCACAGAGATCCTACCATCCAAATGAAGTACTTTGAAGTATAGGCAAAAAGTAAGAAGGATCTCTATATCTCTGTAGGTCTGAAGCAACATTAATCAATAGCCTTGTTGGCCAATAAATTCATAATGAGTTCATGAGCAAGAAAGGGGGTTCAGTTGCTAGAAAGTTACAGGAACACTAGCTAATAATTAGTGGGCTATAGCAACTGTCTTATGTACTAATATAGAATTTTGTGGCTGGCATCAGCAAATCAGTGATGGGATAAACAGCTTTGATCTAGTTTGCTCTTGTACTGATGTTTCACCAGAAGCTGTGGTTGGCATCTTCAGAGGCAGAGCGTTTTGCTTTGCGGTGTACCTCTCTGAATGCCTCTGAAGATCCACATCAGGTGCAACATCAGAACAAAATAATACTAGACCGTTAAACTCCAAAGGCTGTTATTGCTTCCCTGCCATCTTATGCTGTGGTAAGAAGCAGAATTACCCAGTGGTACTTCTAGGAATTGCCCTTATGAAGGATCTTTGGAGATGTTTTGTGTCTTTAAGAGAAGTGCTTACAGGTGCACCGATTAAATGAGAAGCAAGTAAGCATCTTCAGAGAGGCAGTTTTTGGTTTAATGCAACTATGGTTTACACAAACCAATGCCAGATTGTTAATTGGCTACCCAATTCCCAAATGTGCCTTTCCCTTTTATTAGAGCTACATTCACTAATCCATCAGCTACGAATAGCATTTTAACAATACTTCACTTAATGCATGGAATAACATTTGTAAATCACATTAAATCTCACACCAGCACTTGCAAAGTAGGACAGCCCTCTTTTTTTCAGTTTGAGGGCAAAGGTTGAGAGCGATTGATCAACCCAAACCATTCAACCTCACGGACTGGATTGTTGGCTTACCACTTTTTCTTTCATGTGATAGAAACAAGATTCCTGCATAAAAGTCCTTTATTTGAGAAGTTACTCTCATCTTCTTCAGATAATGATTTTGTTAGGTTCCTCCTTACTCAGCATCACACACCCATGATGACTGCCACTGTATTCACAGCAAACTCATATTTTGAATATAAGTAGGTAGCCAAAGTAATGCAATTGACACAAAAGACAAATAGATACCATCAAGGGAAATTCTTAAATGTGGCCAGGTTCTTAAAAGGTGAGCCATTCCCCCACCCCCAGTTCACCCCAATGAGAACTATGCTCTCACTAGTGGAAAAAAAGCTGACTAAAAAGAGTGGAAAGAGAAAAGGGAGAGTAGAAATTGATGAGCTGGGGCTGAGCATCATTAAAAGAGGCATCCCTAAGGATGCGGCATCCATGCTGCACTTTGGGATTGCAGCTCCTATATCCAATAAAATTCATTCTTCTATTCTATTATATTTACATACAGGTAGTCCTCAACGTATGACCACAACTGAGCTCAGCATTTCTGTTGCTAAGTGAGTCAGTTGCTAAGTGAGTTTTGCTCCATTTTACGATCTTTCTTGCCTCGGTTATTAAGTTAATCACTGCACTTGTTAATCACATGATTTTGCTAAAGGTGATCACATGATGTCAGAACACCACAACTGCCCTAAATACATCCCAGTTGCCAAGCATCTGAATTTTGATCATGTGACCATAGGATGTTGCAATGGTCATAAGTGTGAAAAGCGATCCTCCGTGCCGTTATAACGAATGGTTGTAAATAAAAGACTACCTGCATGTTGAATAGAATTACTAAAGCTCAAGAAATAAGAAAAGCTTGCTATATAAGAAATTAATAATGGCATTCTAGGATCCATTGTTGAGAGTATATTCTATAATTAACTTTTTATTCCATATTTTATTAGATAATATTTGGGCAAAGAGATGCGAAGCAAAGATTTGGGCATGTTAGTTTCAAAGTAATTCATTGGAACTTAGAGTGAAAGATAAGTTGACCCCTGGCACTCAATAATCACTGTATTCATAAATTGTTATTTTCTAAATATTTTCTGTATTTTCTCCTGTCCTAGCAACATGGCTGAGTAACCAAGTCACTGCTTGAAGTTGAGGCAGGGAATTTTCTTCTTCTTTTTCCTTTCTTCATTGTGGGGGGAAAAAAGAGATTCCTTTTTTAAAAAAAGGTTGGCAACAAATAACAACATTAGTACTTAAAAAGCATGCATTAAGCACTTTTTAAAATGTATCCAGAGAAAAATTATTTAACCTTCAAGGGATTGTATGTAAGTAATGGAAAGCATTGGAGCAAAAGTTGATTCATTCTTATTTTATTCTTATTTCAGTGTACCTTTCAGGGTGCCGAAGTTAGAACTAGAATTAGAATTTATTTATTCGCCAAGTGTGTCTGGACACACAGGGAATTTATCTCCTGTGTACATGGTCTATACTTACATACAGGCTATAATTGACAAACTGTGATTACAATCATAAGATACATTCATAATCATAAAGTACATTCATCAAGTCACAAACATTTCATCATGTCACAAAATGCATTCATAATCATAAAATACATCCATGTCATCATGTTATAAAGTACAATCATCATGTCACAAAATATATTATAATTTTATTGTGTGTATTTTAATATAAATACAAATATCACACTTTAAATATGAAATTTCTAGTAATTAGTACATCAATAACTAGCTATTTAGATTGAATTATTTAAATATTGTTTATTACTGCACAATGAAAGTTACAGAGATGATGATCTTATCAAGGAAAATAAAATATGTTTCAATAAAAATACAATATATACTTTGAACAGTTATTATTAAATCTAATTATCTAAGGAATTAGAGTACTTGGTAATGTAAAACTGGAAGTGGCTATGTTTTGTTTAGCACACTCATTTTCAGAACTATTTGAGCATTTTTGCACCAAAATGCAACCATTTTTCCTTTGAATTTTTGAAGTGCAACAAGAAGAACTACTTTACTTTCAGAAGCAGGATTTAAGCTAATTTATAGAGCATATTATTTACATACAGTAGATACAGGCTTAATTTCTAAGTCTTAAATAGTTTTGGAAAAATCTTTCCTGAAAATCTAGAGATTGGAAGTAATCCCTGTACAGCACGATTGCACAATTTTGACTCCTTGTGTCTTACTTAATAATGCCGTTTTCACAGTTTACAAGTCACCAGCCTACTAAAAAAAGGTAAGACTAGATTTAATGACTCAGAGGTAAAGAAGTTTAAATATATTCAACTTGAACTACTTCAGTTGCTGTTTTGTTAGTGAAGTTCTTGTGTGTTTTTGCAATTGAAAAGTGAAAGTTAATAAACTATGTAGGGTGTTTAGGTGTCAAATTTCTGCTTCATTCAGTTTTATAATCCACTAAGTCCCCAGGGGGAGAGTCTACAACAATTTGCCTTCAGCAAGAACCTGCTGGGAGATTTTGGAAAGGAAATTTCTGGAAGCAGCCCTGCAGCTAGTAGCTGTCACTCACAGTGTAATCCTCACAATACTAGTGCACACGGTAGTGGTGTCACAGAAGAGTATAAGGGTTGAGTCAAACCAGAGCTTTGGAGCTTCATGTTGCCAAGTTCACTTATAATAATAAAAAACTAATAGAATAGGATAGAATAGAATTTATTTATTCACGAAGTGTTTTCTGGACACACAAGGAATTTGTCTCGGGTGTGCATATTCTATTCTTACATACAGGCCATAATTGACAAACAGTGATTACAATCTTAGGATACATTCATAATCATAAAGTACCGTATTTTTCGCACCATAAAGCGCACCAGACCATAAGACGCAGGGTGCCCAGAGGCATTCCGCGGGGCGATCCAAGATCTGGAGACTGACCTGGAAACCAAACTGGAGCATTCCTGGCACCCTGCAGATGTGCGGAAATTGATCCGCGGGACATTCCAGTTCAGCCTCCAGGCCAATCCTTCGACTTTGGAGTGTCCCGCAGAGCGATTTCCGTGTACCCGCAGGGTGCCAGGAATGTTCCAGTTTGGCCTGCAGGCCGATCCTTCGGCTTTGGAGCGTCCCACGGAGCAATTACTGGGTGCAAAGCAGAAGGATTGCCCTGCAGACTGAATTGGAGCGTTCCCGGCATCCCGCGGAGCGATCTCCCACGCTTTTTGGGAGTATTCGCTCCATAAGATGTATACACTTCCCTCCCTTTTTTGGGGGGAGGAAGTGCGTCTTATGGTGCAAAAAATACGGTACATTCATAAGGCTGTAATTGACAAACAGTGACTGCAATCATAAGATTCCTTCATAATCATAAAGAACATTTATCATGTCATGTACATATTAGGTGTAATCAACAAACCGTGATCCTAATCATAATTACATTCATAGTCATAAAGTACATCAATCATCTTACCATGTTATTATTAATTATACAATATTTTATAGGTTTGGGATAGTCTATATTTGAACAGTCATAGAATATTAATAATCAACTATATATGAACAGTCGTAGAATACAAATAATCAATCTACAAGCCAAACTGGGATGCTAAATGACACAACTATTATTTCTTTTTTAAAAAAATTACTGTATTACTTTTTTACTTGATAACAAAAGCAATCTTTAATAATAACAATACAGAACAAATATGGCAAAGATAAAAGACATATAATAGTAAATCATTTTAGCAGTAAGCTAAAGCTTAAACTACTTATCTAAGGCAAATATTATTTAAATACTTATATATTTTAATATATTCATATAACTTTCATAATTATCCTATTTTTTATTACTTAACTTTTTTATTTTAAACACTTATATTCAATATGCAGAGCTAATCATTAATGGATCAAAGTATTCAAATTATTCTTGACTGATAGATGGAAACAGATTGTGTAGTACCCATCTTTTGTCCTATAACATATGCTATATAGATCATTTAGTCAAATAGTTACCATTTGAATATGTGAGATTTATCTGGATTACGTATAGTTGAAATATCAAGTGGTTGGAAGGTGTATGGAAGCACATTTCAGTTCTATCCATATAATGGATTTAACTTCTATAAATCAAAAATATTTTAAAACCTTTGTGGAAAAAATCACAATGCAAGTAGCAACTTCACTAATAAATAGTGGTGCCTCAATGTAGCATATATTTATTGTTTTCAAGTAGTTTGTTTGTTTATTTATTTATTTTATTTAATTTATATACCGCTCTTCTCCTGAAGGACTCAGTTTAATTGTTTAGCATATTAGAGCTTTCAGCAAGAACTCAGGATTTATTTGTTGAATTAACAACCTTTTTTTCAAAACCTATTAGTTTATTCTCAGGAATGTTCTCCAACACCAAAGTTCAAAATCATCAATATTCCCTCTATCATGCCTCTTTCCAGTCAGTTCTGTGTTCCACTTGTAAAACCATTGCATGCACAATTCTGATCTTTATAACATGGACATCTCTCTTGCTATACTCTACCAACAGATGGTCTGTAGTCTTATCCTTGACTGAAAGCTCCTCTAGTGTTGATGGTTAATGCTAGAAGGCAGAAATTCAATATGTTCATCATTGGATCTAAGACTGGTACCTGTTGAATTAGTGTGATACTTTTAAGCTATAATTTACATCTAATTTATATTTAATCATAATACCATTTTACCATTGTGCTCACTGTCTTTTATTACTACAGTTTCCAGATAATTTTTAGCTATTGTCATCATATCACTGATTATTGATAACTCTTCCTCTAATTTTCAAACCGCATGTTTCTTCAGTACATATACACATAGTCACATACAGGCCTACATAAACACCCTCAATTCTGATCTTTATAGCATGGACATTCAGTATTTAGGCTGAATAAATAGGAGGAGAATATGTTTGCTTTGCTTACTTAGAGCCATTCAGTTTTTCCATGTACCGTCTGGACTGTGGCTATCTGTGTAAAATCCTATATAGAGTCCTTCATACAAAGACATGAGTTGTTCTGGGATTTCCATTTTCCTAAGCACTTTTCACAACTTGACATGGTCAACAAAATCAAAATTCTTTTTTAATCAGGCACATATTGACTTCTTTTCTGACTTGTTCAATTATCCAGCATGCATCAACTATGTATCTCATTCCTTCTCTAAAGCCATCTTAAACATCTGGCATCTTCCTTTCCTTGTAAGGCTCTATTCTGCATTGGATGGTCCTAATCATTATTTTGCTAGCATGTGAAAATAAGGATGTTGTGCAATAGTTACACACTCTGTTAAGCCTCTTTTCCTTGCTTGTTGTATGTAGAATGACCTCTTCTACTAATGGCGCCTATGTCATTCTGCAGATTTGCTAGCATGTTTGATTAAAACCTTTACTATTTATTTTTGTCTAGCCTAAGATTTGCATTCTTAAAGGTTTCTTTGTCCACCATCCAATGTTGTTGCCTTACTCAACACAACAACATGCTGGAATAAATTTATATTTATTAATATTTCATCTGTCTTGACCTGCCCATCTCCGTCTATGGAGATTCTCAAACATCCAGTTATGGTTGTTTCAAAGATGCTTTTTACAAAAAGCAACTGGACTTTCTTGGGAATTTTTTGTTTTTTTGTTTTTTAAAAAACATTGGTTCTGAAGAAGCAAAAAGTTTTCAAAGGAAAAAACCAAGAAAGTCTAGTTGCCTTTTGGAAAAAGCATCTTTGGGACAGTCTTGGTTTTTTTAAAAAAACTGACAAACAGCTAAATACATTTTAAGAGTATTTATGCAGTTGCAGGTTTGAAATCTTATCCACGCAGGCTAGGGTTACAGAAGAAAGTAAAACCATGATAATCATGTGACTCATATGATTATGGCTAATGTCCAAGAGTAATGCTCGGTGACTATTTAATTATATGTTGCTAATCAGATTTCCTGCTTTTCTTCTTATCACCTATCTTATGGATTAGTTTAAAACATATCTCAGTAGGATTTTTTTAATTTTTTAATTGAAGGATCAAGGTTTATATATTCTCAGGGGATTTTCCCAGGGAGTGATGTAAAATATGATCTTATTATAATATTAATTACATTACTTGGTGGATGGGATGGGGGAAACAAACATGCATTGTCCACTCCTGCAGTCATCTCACTTTGTTGCTTATAAAATTATATGCTTATTATGTATATATGCATACATAAAGAGTACACATAATACAATTTATATTTCAAAAGCGTTTTGCAAACTTTAAAATAAAATGAAGTATATATTGCCTGCATTCTGATGAAGACATCAATAATAATTTGTTTATAGATTAAGGTTTAACATGTTCTTGTTTACACATAAGTTGTACAAGTAAATATTTACTTACTATGTAAGTAAAAGTTGTATTTACTGTTTCTCTTTCGGTCTCTTTTGCTTGACAGGAAGAAAACAGAATGATTCTAGCTGGCGG
>JANHFO010003937.1:63000-77899 GCA_032468095.1 Pareas carinatus
GGGATGCCTTATATTTCAGTGAGAGGCAAAACTGTAAGTAGGTCTTATTTTCGGAGGATGTCTTGCTTTCGGGGAAATAGGGTAGATCTCATGGGTCTTCATCATTTCAAACAGCCAATATTGATATATATTAAAATGAGCACGTAACAGCCTTTTCATTTATGCACAGTACCCGATCAGAACATTGGAGATCTGGAGCATGCAACCAGTGGCATCCCATACACATCTGATTCTCACTTGGTCAATATCATTCCTTCTTGAGCTTTGGCTAAACGCTGGACTATGCCGTTTATTTCTGCACACTACCAGAGAGGAGAATTACTGAACTAGAGTTCTGAGACTTATTCTCAATGAAAATGCCCAATGTTACAAATCCGATTGGCCAGGGTTAGACATAGAAATTGGATTAGGCAAAACTGTTGTGCACTGTGGGAGGCGGGCAAACGGACACTCGCAAGCTTAAAGTAACTCAACCTTTAATAACAGGAATGTAAACTGAGACAACGGTGCACATGCTCCGTGTCCCATTCAATAGCGCATTCAGAATAACCCCAGGTGGCCGGCCAATCGCTCTGCAGAGCGCCTCTTTGCTCACCTCCAATTGGCTCCTCCAAATCCGTGTCTCTCTACCAATGGTGGCTCGCGGTTTTCCTGTGCTGCCGGCCTTGGGACATAATAAAAACCATGCTCGGATCCTGCTAGGCACCTTGTATAGATTCTCCAGTTTTTAATTTTGGAGTTCTCTGGACCAGTCCACATGTTGAGTGATGCTTTGTTTATACCCAAGCAGTAAAAACAGTTTATATCTCAGCAATCCACATGAAACTGGATTACAGGGAGCTCCAAGGATTACTCATGTTGTTTGGTCTTTCTAAGTTTATATTTGCTGTAGTAATGTCAGTAGACGTTCAAGGGGAACCAGCAGTATGTTCTGCAGAGAAAGAGTCTTGCGTAATGGGCAAAATTAACAAACAGATTATGGGATTTTTCCATGAATGTTCACTTTGTATTATAGCCTTATGAATGTACTTTATGAGTATGAATGTATCTTAAGATTCTAATCACTATTTGACAATTATAGCCTTATGATTGTAATCACAGTTTGTCAAGTATAGCCTGTATGTAAGAATAGAGCATATACACCGGAGACAAACTCCTTGTGTGTCCAGGCACACTTGGCAAATAAATTCTATTCTATTCTTTCTAGCTCCCTCAAGAAGGAAGATAAATATTTCACTACTCCTGTACCTATCTATCTCTTTTATTTTATTTATTTTATTAGATTTTTATACCGCCCTTCTCCTCACGGACTCAGGGCAGTTTACAGCAAATTAAAATAGCACAATAACAAACATTAAAACATATTAAAACAAAATATATACCAATTTAAAACCAAATTAAGATCAATTTAAAATTACAAAACAGTAGCTGAAAAGCGGGAGGAAGTAGGGGCTGGACTAGACCAGTCCAGCTTGGGCGAATAGATGTGTCTTCAGGGCACGTCGGAAAGCACGGAAGTCAGATATGGTGCGTATTTCTGGGGGGAGGTCATTCTAGAGGGTGGGTGCTGCCACAGAGAAGGCTCTCCCCCTGGGAGTCGCCAGCCGACATTGTCTGGCCGACGGCACCCTGTGGGAGCGGATGTGTCGGTGGGAGGTATTTGCTGGTAGAATGCGGTCCTGTAGATATCCAGGTCCTAAGCCATGAGCGCTTTAAAGGTGGTAACCAACACCTTGAAACGCACCCGAAAGGCCACAGGCAACCAGTGCAGTTCGCGCAGGAGGGGGGTCATGTGGGCATAGCCGCTGGCTCCCATATTCCCCTGTGCGGCTGCATTCTGCACCACCTGGAGTCTTCGGATGTGTCTCAAGGGGAGCCCCATGTAGAGAGAATTGCAGTAGTCCAGGTGGGAAGTGATGAGCGCTTGAGTGACTGTTCGTAGGGATTCCCAATCCAGAAAGGGCCGCAACTGGCGTATCTGGCGTAACTGATAAAAGGCCCTCCTGGTGACGGCTGCCAGGTGGTCATCTAGGGACAGCCGCGCATCCAGGAGGACCCCCAGATTGTGAGCCCTCTCTGTGGGGACCAGAATTTCGCCCCCAATAGCCAGCGATGGAGTCAGCTGGCTATATCGGGATGCCGGAAACCACAGCCATTCAGTCTTGGAGGGATTGAACTTGAGTGTGTTTCCCCCCATCCGGACCCACAATTAAATTAAATTGTTTTTCAGGCTAAATGTATCTTAGTGTCTTGTAATACCTAGACCAAATAGAAGTACATAATAAGGAGCAAACAAAATAGTACATAAGTGACAAATGCCCAATTATTTTTTTAAAAAAAGTTGCATGAAAATGATGATCTGATCAAAAGAAGGACTATTATATACTTTGGGAGAAGGGAGTGGGTCAGATCCTTTCCCCAATGTTCTCTCTTTTTAAAAATAAAAAGATGGTACAATGGCCTTTTTATAAAAGAGACTTAGAATGCTGCATCCAGTTTTGGTCACCATCTTATAAAAAAGATGTAGAGACTCTGGAAAGTGCGACAAAGATTATTAGCGGGTTGGAGGCTAAAACTTATGAAGAACGGTGGCAGGAATTGAGTAGGTCTAGTCTAGTGAAAAGAAGGACTAGGGGATGACGTGATAACAGGGTCCCAGTATTTGAGAGGCTGCCACAAAGAAGAGGGGGTCAGGCTATTCTCCAAAGTACCAAACGGCAAGACAAGAATCAATGGATGGTATCTAATCAAGGAGAGAAGCAACCTAGAACTAAGGAGAAACTTCCTAACCGTGAGAAAAACCAACCAGTGGAACAGCTTGCCTGAAGCAGCTGTGGGTGCACCATCACTGAAAGGTTTTAAGAAGAAATTGGACGGTCACTTGTCTGGAATGGCATAGCGTCTTCGGCTTGAGCATGGGTTGGACTCGGAGACCTCCACGGTCCCTTTCAACTCTCTTATTCTGACTCCCTGCACCAAAGTGACTCCTACACACTACGTAAATTGGAGAGGGTAGAAGACAGCAATCCATAGCAGAAAACTATTGTATATTCTTTTTGCTTGCTGATATTCCATGTTGTTTTTGCAATGGCACGTAACTTTCGTTTGGTGCTCCGACTCTTTTAAACCCATATTTTGAATATCACATTTTTTTTCTTCTGAATTGGGTTACCTTATATGCTTTGGAGACAGACATTCCCCCTTTTTTGTTTCATGATTCATCAAATAGGCATCTTCAGGATAACACACAACGACATTCAATGGATGCATTGCATATTTTATGAATAGATATCTGTATCTTTAGTATCTGTATTAAGACAGGGTGTCCGGGATTCTCCCCGCCCCCCCTTCGTCATCTCATTTATTTCCTCTTCCCTGTTTTCTGTCTCTTTCAGGATGAATCTACAGGAGAAATAACATTCTACATGAAAGGGGCGGATGTGGTTATGGCAGGCATTGTTCAGTACAATGACTGGCTAGAGGAAGAGGTACAGAGCAGCATTCTCAATGCTATGACTTGTTTCACATTTGCAAGTATGAAATCCTCATTAGGACAAGAACTCCTGACTGAAACCTAAGTTTGAAACACTATGTAAAACATCTAGGTATCCATGAGCATCAGTGCATCTTGTGGTAGTGTGATTATTCTCCAAAATTAAACTGGAATTTAAATAATATTTTGCTGAAATTTTAGAAGGTTGCTAGATAGATCACATAAGATTCTGGTGAGCTTAACCAAGTTTTTGCATTCTCATTTGTGATTTCACCTTAGTTCAGCATTCTTACCAAAAATCAAATAACTTTTTAGGGTGAAATAGCCAAAATTTTGCAAGATTTTGGGGTTGAAAAATTGCTAGCTCTTGATATAAAACTGTAACCATTATTTTGGAAGTGGCTTTTAAAACTACAATTAGAATTTTACCACTCGGTCAACAAAACGATAGTAGTCATATCATGCTGCAATTCCATCATTTTGGGATTTGAAATGCTTCTCTCTTACTGAAAAGAACAGGAATAATTATTAAGCTAATATTTATTTCCGATGGCTGATTATTTTATTAAAATGTGTCTATATTCTTTCATAGTGTGGTAACATGGCAAGAGAAGGATTAAGAGTTCTTGTAGTGGCAAAAAAATCCCTGTCTGAGGAGCAATACCAAGATTTTGAGGTAAGCCAAATCAAATATGAACTAAAGCTCAAAATGAATGTCCCATTTACACCTGGAATTAGCATGGAAGTGCTTTTTTAAATAGGTTAAACTACACACTACTATACTTGCTGTTCCCTTTTCTTGGCAAAGATGGAATTGCCTGTATGACCCATCATGCATTGGCAACTTCCAAACTGGAAGAGCTGCTTTGAAAATTTTGGAAAATGGATGAGTGAGCTGGCTGGATAGCATATACGCCACTTGTATCCTATTGTTTTTATTGGATATGTCTTTTTTACGTTTCCAACCGCATGAGCTGTTTCTTATCTTTGAAAATTGTAAGTAGCCTCTTCTGTATTTGATTCCCTCCAGAACTGGGACTATCTCCCATAAATCTCCTATCAATATAACCATTGCCCAAGAAATCTGAAAGTCCATCTACATGGAAGGCATCAAGGGTAAAATAGCTAAGATGGCTTATGTTGACACAATATGGTAAACTTGATTTCTTAGTCAATCTATATTCTAGGTACATATGATATTTATTTATTTATTTATTTATTTATTTTTATATTTATATATATATATTATGTATAAACAAATCCAGTGGGGTGATTGGTACTACATACTAAGCCACCAAAATACCTATGCAAATGCAGCCCGGTTAAGTGAGCTATACAAAAGACATTATAACACATATATCAAGGAAGAGTTTAGGCCAGTGATAGTGAACCTTTTAGAGACCGAGTGCCCAAACTGCAACCAAAAAGCCAGTTCTTTATCACAAAGTGCCAATACGGCAACACGTGCCCCCACCATGGCTATTGGCACCCCCTGCCCGCCCCTCGCCTGCAGCCTACCCGAGCTCACCGTAGGCCTTCCAGAGGTCTGCCCCAGCTTCTGCAGCCTGCTGTAAGCTATGGTCCCCTCCAACCTATCTCCTCTCCTCTCTCACCTTCGGCACAGACTTCGTGCCGCATGTGAGCTGCCCAAACAGAGGAGGGAGGAAGCGTTCCCATTGGGCTCCTGGGCAGAGGGGCGGGTGATGTCAGCAATGTCCTCAGGCATGTGTGGAGAGGGGGAGGGGACTGCCGGATCCCTCTGGCTTTCTAGTAAAGAAATCTGTGCTGGGGTGACAACGAGCGTGCCCACAGAGAGGGCTCTTGAGTGCCGCCTCTGGCACGTGTGCCATAGGTTCACCACCACTGGTATAGGCCAAACAGGAGGCATATTTCATAAGAAGATTATCAGTCCGAGCTTGCATGACAAGGGGAAAGGAGTCCATACAATTCCAACCAACTCTAGCTAGCACAGCCAGAGTATATGTTGCTGCACAACATGGGGGGCAACTGTTGGGGAAGAACATCTTGCATTGTCTTCTGCTCCCCTTGATGATACGATATAATTTATTCCAGGATGTTGAAGGACAAAGACTAAAATAAAAATGACTTATGACAGGAGGGTTACTCTGGACATGCTCCTAGCATATCAGTGGAGCCAGCTGGCAACTCAGGGGCCACATCAAACCTGTGGATGGCAGCCAGTTGACTCACCATTCTCCCATATTCTTCTCACAGATAAAGATTCTTGAAATGTGGGCCAGTCTCTTCCTTTCTGGCTTTAGGAGGGAGGGGAATATACACACACACACACACAAAGTCAACCCATATGTTTCCTGCTCTTTTCTTCCTCTTCCCTACCCTATAAATGTTCTGGCAGTTGCAAGTGAAGGAATATATTTGCTTCCTCGCCTAGTTTTTTTTAAATAGTAATTGCCCAGTTTTTTAAAAATGAGGGGAATACTTTTTCCCCCAGCTGGAGCTGTGTTTTATTTAATCTTCTCTGTCTTCTCTGAGCCACCAGGGGGCATGGTGTGATACAGTGACATCTTGGGAGAGGAAAGGGGCCAGATTGACTGATGCAAAAATTTTATGTGTCTGTAGGCATGCTTTTATTTTGTTTAGTTTTGTTGGACACATGAAGAAAGACAAGATGATAGACCCTAACACCCTGCAAAGGCTTAATGCACCTTATTTTTGCATTTGAGGAGTTAAAAACGAAGACTAAAAATTATACTGCGGAATATTTACCTTTTGGCTGCCAAAACCAAGTAATACAATCAGACTGCTTCAAAAATAGAGGTGGGAGGCATTGCTGCTGGCTCTTGGGAAATTTGGCCTGCTTTGCCTTATTCATTCAATTGGAGATGAGTGCCACCTCCTATAGTCAGCGACAACTAGTGGAGCAAAACCCACAGGACTCCTTTCCTTCACTTCCTTTCACTTCCTTACTCATGGTGCTTTGCTCTGATGTAAGCTAAGCAGCCCGTGAATGAACAAATCATAAAGGGAAGTGTCTCTTGCGATCTTCCTCAGGCCCGCTACGTCCAAGCAAAATTAAGCGTCCACGATCGCTCCCTGAAGGTAGCCACCGTGATTGAGAGTCTAGAGATGGAGATGGAGCTGCTCTGTTTGACTGGAGTAGAAGATCAACTACAGGTGGACGTCAGGCCGACTTTGGAAACTCTGAAAAATGCTGGCATTAAGGTATGATTGAGATCAAAAGTGTGGCTGTTTTTCCCCAATCTGAGAGTCTATGGATGAATAAACATGAGAGAACTATAATAAGAGGAAGCGGAATGTGGCATTCCACATTATTAGAAACTCCTTAATAATGCTGTCAGTATATAAAACATTACAGGTAATCCTTGACTTACGACCAGGCACTTAGCAATCATTCGAAGTTACCACAGATCCCAAAAAAGCAGCTTATGAACTGGATTCAAAGTTCTGTCAGCACACCCCACTGCAGGCTATTTCTGCTGACTGCCATCTGCCATTAGCCATCAAAGTTCAGCAGTTCGATTCTCAGTGGCTCAAGGTTGACTCAGCCTTCCATCCTTCAGAGGTCAGTAAAATGATGACCCAGATTGTTGGGGGCCATATGCTGACTGTGTAAACCGCTTAGAGAGTGCTGTAAAGCGCTGTTAAGCGGTATATAAGTCTTAATAACAACAACAACAACAACATTTTGGGCACTTGGCAACTGACCTGCATTTACAGCTGTTTACAGCATCCCGTGGTCACATGACTACAATTTGCTATATTTCCAGAAACCACCACTTATTTCCAGTTTCCAGCAAGAAATGCCCATTGCAGGCAATTCTTAACAACCACGGCATGACTTTCAATCATAATTGGCTCAGTTATACTTGCAAGTCTATAACATTATACCTGTATCATTTAAGCGCCTCCATTATTTACAGAGTCACATGCCAGAATTCTGATTTGATATTGCTACAATCTTTGGTGGAACAACAGCATTTCCCCTTCAATTAACATGCTAATTTCTCAGAGCAGAATGTTCCCTTGAAATAGGGACTCTATTTGATTCCGGTTGTAAGAAGCACAAAGGAGGAATTACAAAGACTTCCCACCATTCTGGATGCTTCCGCTTATCTGGCTTTCCTGTTGCACACCTTGCCAGGGTAGTCAGGCAAGAGTCAGGACTACTGTTGGGCAAATATAAATAAAAAACAAGACAAAGAGTTAAAACTGCTTAAAATAACCAAACAGCAGCTGAGATTGCCACCAGTTCCATTTAAAGGAGCCAGATCTCTTTTCTAAAGGCAGGCAAATATAACTTTCAAGAGAATGCATTTTATTTTATTTATCTATTGATTTAAAAAATATTTGTATCCTTTATATCCCCAGCTAGATGGCAGCACCTAGCTGACCTTGGCTGATTTTTAAAAACTAACTTTGGCCAGAGCTGATTAGTACCTGAATGGGAAACTTCTAGGAAAGACTGACGTTAAGACTAAATTGGGAGGTAAAAAAAGAAGAATTATCTCAGAAGAAGGCAATAGGAAGCCAAGAAAAGTACAAGGATGTTTCATGAAGTTTTAAAAGAATCAAGCTCAAGCTGAAAGACATTATTTATTGAATTTATTGAATTTACTTTCGGTATACTTTTTATATGAGACATTGTTAATATGAGCACCCTCCAGAATGATTGGGCATTGGAGTCCATCTACTCAGAGGGTACTTGTGTTGGAAATATTTTTTTGTGGCTTAGGAATCACACCGTAGCTGCCCTTTTCCTATATCAAACAAACAAATCTTTTAAATCAACTTATAACTAAAATACCTGTCTCATCCTGAGTTAAAATGCAGTTCAGCTGCATGCCATGATTTCATGATTGTCAGCATTACTAAACAAACTGAACTATCTTATACAAATTTCTATCTGTATAGGCTATAAAGAAAGTACAATTTTGGCTAAGTTGAAGCCATGAAAGATATACAGAATGCCTATCAAAAACCATGGGACCTTTGGAGTCCAGAAAGAATGGGTAACATGAAGTTTATGTTTATTTTACAGTTTTCCATAAAGGCCAAGACCTGAGCTATAATGACAAATGAAAGGATGGATATAAAATCCAAGATGTAGAGAAATATCCAAGATTAAGTTTGTGCTACTTATAAATGCTTCCCAAACTCTTGACTTTGCCTATGGAAAGTGTTCACTTCCTACTCATATCAGTCATAACTCTTTCCAGTGTGAAGCCTCATATTCCATAATAAACTAGACATCTCAGAAAAAGACTTGGCTGCTTTAAAGACTTGACATCAAGTGGTACATGGGTGCTCCTTCATGTTGGCTGGGAAATTCTGGGAGTTGAAGTCCACACTTGAGTAGCCAGGATTGAGAAACACTACAATATAGTATAGAATCATCATAAGCATCAATGATAAATTTGCAATTTACAACAGGCAATTCAGAACAAACGTGAAGCAGAATTTATGGCAGGTTACATGATTATATACCATTATCACTAGTGCTCATTCCATGAGATGTATTTTCCAACAGCAGCAACAATGTCGCCTTGTGCAATATGCAAATTCTGTTTGATTCCACTGACCATTAAAAAGTTTAATTAGACACTTGCGCACATATTTTGGTTGCTATGTGAAAATCTCTGTGAAGTTCTCCACATGGTTACGATCTTCTCATGATGTACAATGACTCATTGTGTGGATGTGACAGTTTTCTCCATGTCACCACAGACCTTTCTGGTTGCATCTTCTATACACAAACAGCTTGTTGCACTGAGACAGCTGCCACATGGAGCAGTTTAAAGCTGCCTTTATAGAACATCCATTATGACATTATTGGTGCCATTTGTCTTAGCTACAGCTTCCATCTCCAAAAATGGGCAAGGTTGACTCATGTTTTTGCGAAATGTATCTCTTAGATCCCAGTGTGATATAAAAAGTTTTTTTAACAGTTAGCATAAAAATTCCATGTAATTTATTTGAAATATGTTATTATTCAAATTGCTCTTTTTTCTATTGCATTTATATAAAGCTTTAAAGAATCATGAGATTTGAAGAGACAATGGAGGACATCATACCTAAATCTCTGCTTAGTGCCGGATTTCAATTATATTTTAATTAAAATCCTGTCTAGACTTGAGTTGACCACACTTAATTAATGCTGGGAGATCCTTATGGATAAATATTTCACTACTTATTCACTACTTAATCCCTCCATCTTGCTGGTCCCTAGCCCAATACTCTTACCTTGCAAAGTGTAGTGAGGCCCTTGAGGGAATAGTAGAAGCTACTTACTTTTGTTATGGGTCTTATTTTCAGATTTATACCTGTCCCTAGTTTGTCTAACTGTCATATCCAGAAGGCAGAGACTCAAGATCTAACCTGTTCAGTATAAAAGTGCAAGTTCCTTCCATTTATTTTTACAGGGCCTACATTTTGAATAATTAGAAAAATCCATGATAGGTCAGGGAGGATGGATCTTCTCCAGTTTTTCTAATGGTCTCCCACCCTAGTGCCATGAAAAACACAAGGGTATGTCCATGTAATCACAGGAAGTCATCAATCTCTTGACTCAAGGGAGATTTTTATATTTTTGTATCATCATTTTTACTAATTTGATTGATTGCTTTGTTAGATTTATATATCTTTCCTCCAGGATCCCAAGGCAGCATGCTTAGTATTTCCTCTTCAATGTTTTCTCCACAACAATAATGCTGTGGGGTCGGTTGATCTGAGAGAGAACGATTTCACCCCATGATTTTCCATAGCTGAAATAGACAAACCTGAGCCTCCAGGATCCTGGTCTTTAACCACTACACCACATTGGCTTCTAAATATCTAAAATAGAATACATCTATATTAACTTTCCTACAAGCTAAACATTTATGAAGCGCCTTTTTTATTATTTACCATACTTTATTTACTACATTTAATGCAACCTGCCTTTTCTTTTAGAGTTGAATGTAGTTTAAATATGAGCTTTTATCCCCAGAAGCAACAGCCTTGTAAGATGACTTGAGAAAAAGTGATCCACATAGTGAGCTCTGTGGTTGAGTGGGATCTTGAATCTGAGTCTCCAGGGAGTCTGGTCCAAAGCAAACCATTGCATTATACTGGCTCTTTGTTTCTATTCATGTGAGGTTTTGAATTTTTTTATACTAGGTATGGATGCTCACAGGGGATAAACTGGAAACAGCCACGTGTACAGCTAAGAATGCACATCTGGTAACCAGGTCTCAGGACATTCATATATTTAGACTGGTGAGTAATACAAATAAAACTTAATTTACTTAGCACTTGTCCACAGAGCTTTATTTTGAATCGAGGGAAATAACATCGGCTTCACTGTTCATGTAAACTACAGCCTGAGCATATGATATAAGCCTAACCTTGCTCCAGACATCATTGCATATATGATGGGTCCTAGAAGCTGGAACTTCAACATGGAAAAAAGAACTCTTGTTTCCTCAAAAGTTCTGGCAGGCTCCATTTTGTCAGGGTGCTTGGATCACGCCTGAAACAAGATGCATTTCATGAATACATGAAAAATGTTAAAATGGTTAATTCCTGTTCTGATGGGATTTTCCCCAAAATGTTACAGCAAGGCACTTTGGCTTGTTTCCCTAAATCTGCCCTTCCTTGGAGATTTGAGACCAGCTTGAATGTTGTTTTCTTCAGCTTTTGTCTTGCAGAAATAATTTATTGCTCATCTTTTTTGTTCTGTAAAAAGAACTCGGCATATCCCTGAAAATGCTTTTTTGGGGAATTCTCGACAAAATGGCAAGAGCCAATATTTTTGGGGGGAAAGCAAGAAAGATCACTGTGTTTATGTAGCAGGACTGTGCCCTAAATGTGAGATGGAGCATGATAAGCTCTTCATCCATTTAAACTAAATTGCCCCAGGCAAAAGGACTATGCTGAGTCCTTAAAGTACAGATGCAGATCCTTTTGCATGAAAGTCACTTTCTTTTCTGCAGTGTTCTTCCTCATGCCATTGGCTTCAGCTCTTTTGTGGCATTAAATTTCCTTAAAGAGCACCAGAAATTACTGACCTTTGTCTTGGAGAGTTCTTTCAATAAGCCCTCTCTTAAAATTGCCACAGGTTCACAGTGTTGGTTAGGAAGGAGCAATCTCTTGACAAAGTGTGATCACGGTTTTAAGAATAAAAACAGTGGGCTGTGTAGATGTATCCCTTGATGCTGATTATTCCATTCAAAAACCAGATTCGGTGAATTTTTTGCTGTAGAGATATGTGGTATACAGACACCAAACAAGCAGGAAGCAAGGTTGTGTTGGATCTGCTGTGCACACACACGCCCTCTGCTTGAGGCAGGTATATCACAGGTGCCTCTGCCAAATCTGAAATGTCCTTGTCTTCTTTGGACCTGAATGCTTCATGCTTCCACTGCCAAGTATGAAAGCACTGATATTATGTCAGAAAAAGTGTTTAGCTGAGAATAGTGTAGGATTCATAACCCACATTTCTTCCCAGCATTATCTGTCCTTTCCCCACCCCACAACTAATCAGTGCTTTCTTTTTTGAGCCGCTAATCATTCTTCTGTTTTCTGGATAAGATCCACACTGATGGAACTTTGTAGGCATTCAAAATCTGCAACACTTGAGTCATTTGTTGCTGCCTACAGTCCTTTGATCAAGTTGCTCCTCTGTGGCCTTTCGCTGTGCAGTGATCTTAATGAACTCCTTGATTTTCTGAGAAACTTCAGGAGACAAAATGCCAGGAAAAAAGGGCCTAGATCACTATTGGAAGAAGACGTAGGGTGACTCTAATTGAGGATGAATAAGACCCTGGGGATTACATGGTGGCAATAATCACAGTGAAATGTAATTATTTCTCCAGCTTTATCACATCCTCAAATAGCTGCCCAGTGGGCTTTTTTTTTTTTACTGTGACTCATTCCTTGCTAAGTAGGAGCAAAACGTAGGATATGTGTGCAGCTGCCCTGTTTCTACTTGATCTCCAGTAGGCTTTAGTATCATCAGCCCTGGTATCCTCTGGGTATTAGGAATGGGGGTCAGGGTGCTCTGGGTGGTTATCTTCCTTCCTCTGTGGTTGATTTCAGCCAGTATTGAGAGGTAGGGAAAGGCTTTTGGCAACTGCCCTTTCTACATCAGGCCATTGGGTGAATTCATCTGTTGATTTGGAGTACAGTATCAACAGTGTGCTGATGATACCCAGTTATGTATCTCATACTACTCAAGGTCTTGTCCCAGTGTCTGGAGGCTGTGTGAATCTGAACTAAACAGGCTTAGGCTCAATCCTGACAAGACTGGGCAGTTGTGGTTATTTGGAAACAGCCCCCCCTCAAAAAAATCTGGAATGTTTCCATCCAGATTTGGTCCTGAATGGGATTACACTAGCCTTTTAAGAATTAGTGTGCAATTTTGAGATCTTTTGGGACTCACAGCTTCTACTTGAATAGCAGACATCGGCTGTGATCAGGAAGACTTTCACACAAATTAATGTAGTGTGTCAGTTGTGCTTGAGGTTGAAGGCCCTTAAGACAGTCATTCATGCTTCTGTCACCTTATGTTTGGGCAATTGCAGTGTACCTTGAAGATCACTTGAAACATAGTACATGGGAAGTTATGAGCATGCTATATGTTCAGGTAATACTTCTGCATCATAAGCTGCACTAGTTACTATAAGGTCCTAGGTACAATTCAAGGTCCTGGATATTACTTATAAAGCCTTTCATGGAATAGGGCTGGGCTATCTGAGTGTCAGTCTATTCCCCATGGTTTCTGACTGTCCCATGCATTCTGATGTAAGAAATTGACATCAAATCCAATAGGTTATATGCTGGGAACCAGGAACCAGACTTTTTTTTTTGTAATGGTGCCCACTCTCTGAAGCACAATCCCTCTTCTCCCAAAATGTATATGTTCCTGGCTCCACTTAAACTATTAAAAGCTGGTTCTTCTCAAGGCTGTGAGTTAGTGAATGATGGTCCCTTGTAATGGCTTATAAGTTTCTCCTAACCTTAACTTTTTTTTCTTTTGAGATTATATTCTTGTTTTTATTATCTTATTTTCTCACCTACTCAGAATTATGACATATTGGGGCAGCCCACATATGTACTACATAAACAAATAAGGCTTGCAAGAAGAGAAATGGCAGTGCTGGAATCAGGTCACCACACCCACCATCTGGCAGATTTAACACCCATGTGACATATGATGAATTCTCTCCTGATGTTAAGCTACCTGTTCTCTCCTGTCCAGGTGTCCAACCGTGGAGAAGCACATTTGGAGTTAAATGCCTTCCGCCGCAAGCATGACTGTGCCCTCGTGATTTCTGGGGATTCCTTGGAGGTGAGAGATGGGCTGGGCTACCAGTTTCTGCTTGGGTTGCAGGTGCCAGGCATGGCCAGATTCCTCTAATGAAATGTTTCTCAACCATGACAACTTTAAGAAGTCCTCCCAGAGTTATTAACTTTATCTTAAAGTTGCCAAGATTGAGAAACATTGATCTAGAACAGTGGTGGGGAACCTATGGCACGTGTGCCACAGTGGGCACGCAGAGCCTTCTCTGTTGGCACGTGAGACAAGTGGCCCCAGCATCACCTCAGAGCTGAGCATGCTCAGAAACAGAGTAGCAGCACCAGGTGATGATGTCATGACCCGCAACTCATTAGGTGTCATTCGTTTAGACACTAGGTGCCTAAAAGATTACTGATCACTGATCTAGAATATCAGACTCATACAAGGGACAAGGGTGGGCAAAAGAAAGAGTTTCTGCATCCCATTATCATCTTTGTTTCTTTCATGGAATAGGTATGCTTGAAATATTATGAGTATGAGTTCATGGAACTGGCTTGCCAGTGTCCGGCAGTCATCTGCTGTAGATGTGCCCCAACGCAGAAAGCTCAGATTGTACGCTTACTCAAGGAGAGAACCGGGAAGCTGACCTGCGCAGTAGGTAGGTGTTAAGCCTCACAATGATGTCAACAAGGATGCAGAGATTACACATGCTTCAGTACGGTATCTTTGAGGCTATTCCCCGTGGTCATGTGATCGAAATTCAGGCACTTGACATGTGACTCTTATTAATGACAGTTGCTGTGCCCCAGGGTCATGTGATCCCCTTTCGTGACCTTCTGACAAGCAAAGTCAGTGGGGAAGCCAGATTCCCTTAACAGCTGTGTTACTAACTTAGCAAGTGCAACTGTAGCAAGAAAAGTCCTAAAACGGAGGAAAACTCACTTAAAAATTTCTCGTTTAGGAACAGAAATTTGGGGTTCAATTGCAGTCATTAAAGTCGAGGACTACCCGTACTTGCATTATAGAGCTGGAGTGGCACAGTGGTTAGAGTGCAGTACTGCATTCTACTTCTGTTAACAGTCGGCTGCCAATAAGTTCAGCAGTTCGAGTCTCACTAACTCAAGGTT
>JANHFO010003937.1:158361-172768 GCA_032468095.1 Pareas carinatus
AGTCTTGGAGGGGTTGAGTTTGAGCTTGTTCTTCCCCATCCAGATCCGCACAGCTTCCAGACACCGGGACATCACTTGTGATGGTGTGATTGGGCCAGTCTGTATCCTGCAGCTACTGCTTGCTCTCTGATTCACCTGAAATTTGCTATTGTCAGTGGTCATAGCAAAAACATAATCAGAAGGCAGCTGATTGTGAAATACTGGATTGGATGGATAAAATATTTTGAAACCAGTGCAACGCTCTGGGTGCCCTGGTGGCACGTTTCTTTTCATTTTCTGGCTCTTACTCAGAGCGTGCCCAGTGGGCTTCCACTCTGAGAAGGCTCACCCTCTGCCTTATGCATGCAATTGATGTCTGTGTATAATGCAACCTTTTCCTAAAGCGCTATCGCTTAATGCCTTCTTGTTAACCCAAGATTGCTCAGCTTCTGCAATGGTATGTCTAGTCTTAAAAGCGACCCTTCTTTTTCCAGAAGAACCTTCACATAAAATCATCAGCCCACCCACTGGAGTTACTTACCCTCATGATGATGTCTCGGATTACAGCCTCAAGCCATATCCCTTCGCTTTGTCTAGCCTTTCGGCAGATCACATGGGCAGATATGGACAGCCAGCTAGCATAGGGTCAAAATGCTACTTGGACCCTCTCAAGGCTGCAGGTCCCCCCACTTTGAGCCCTAGGATTGAGATAACGCCATCTTATGAACTGATTCACTCAGGGGGGCCCTTCAGCAACAGAGACACAGATCTATTGGTAGAACACCAGTCCAGCTCAGCTACTGCTAGCCCAAGGTTTACCCTGCCAGTCCCTGGCTTTGAGAGCTACCGAGAACCGCTGTGCCTGAGCCCTCCTAGCAGTGGCTCGTCTGCAAGCTTCATTTCAGAGACAAATTTCTCTCCTTATACTTCACCATGCGTTTCACCAAATAATGGCCCTAGTGATGACCTTTGTCCACAGTTTCAAAACACCCATGCTCATTATTCCCCTAGAACCTCGCCAATAATGTCCCCACAAGCAACTGTCGTGGAGGATACCTGCTTGGGGCCACGTTCACCATCACCACGTCCCAACTCAAGGTCGTCATCGCCAGGGGCAAAACGAAGGTACTCTTGCACTGAGTTCTACGGGAGTCAGCACCCGCACACTTCTCCACGGCAATCGAGGACCCCTTCTCCACAGGCCTCTCCCCACATCTCCTTGAGAGAAGACGGAGCAACAGCCACGTACACCCAGTTGTCCACCTCATCTAGTCTTATGGATGCAATGAACAACCTCACCACTGATCCTTCCTGCGGAGTTCCCACAAAAATATGGAGGACCACCCCAGAACCTTTGCCAGTGGCTTCCCACAAAGCCAGTATGCCATGTCATGTGCTTCAGCCCATCGAATACATCGGGTCCTGTGAGCAAGAGAACCGAAGGAACCCACCGCCAGATTCAATCCTCCTAGTGCCGCCATCTTGGCCAAAGCAGCTGATGCCTGCGATACCAATCTGCAGGTAAGTAGCATGTCTTGCACATTTATCGAGTTCGATAGAATTTATAGAATCTGTCTTATAGATGTATCTATATCTGTGAGATAGATTGCATATATAATAGAGGAGGATTTTTTTAATTGAGTGATTCTTGACTCTCCTCTTCTTCTTTTTCTATTAAGCTGTCCTGAACATTTTTCTGTCTGAGACAGCAACAAATGCATGTTTCCCCAGCCAATCAAAGTGTGTAATATCAGAGGAGAGCAAAATAATTACAGTGTAGAAATCAGCATAATTTGTTCTTCCACCATGACAAGGTGAGAACTAATCATTTCCTTTGCATTCTAAATATCTGATGCACCAGTATTTACACACAATGATGACTGAATGATGGTGAAGATGCTCTACGTCATCAGTGTGGAAATAATCAAGTCAGAAAAAGAAATGAATGCTTTGGAGGTCCAGCATAGTCCCTAGCATGAATGACTGATTATTCAAATTTATATAATTGTCCATCTCAAATATATGACTCTGGGTGAATTACCAAAATTAAAGCAAATATAAAAACAAGAAAAAAGACAATACAACAATTTAAAAACCAGAAAAAAACAAGATAAATGCATATTGAATACATAATAAATGCATAATAAAGTCATACATAATGAATACATAATAAAACTCACCACCAAGGTAATCCCATTCACCAAAATAATCAGTGTGGTTACTGCACCAGCTCTACCATACTCCTGGATCCCGATGTCAGGTAGCAAAGTTTCTTCAGGACTTTGTGAAGACCCATCAGGGTTGAAGTCCATCTATTCATTCATTATCATTGATCCTCCTTGAATTAATTGCCACTGGTTCTTATTTGGCTTGAAGACATCCCAGTTAGTGATAGATGCTAAACCGTGAGGCAAAGAATTTACCCCATTGATGTGAGTTAAGCAAAAAAGCATTTTTAATTCATCTCCATCTCCAGCTAATCAGTGGTTGAGCCAGCCCTTTTGTATTTTGAAAATAAACAAACATGATTTCCAGTTATTTGATCATTATTGTGCAGCCTGTTCTTGTTGTGTGAGCGTTGAACTTCTTTTCTTTCATAGCTTAAATCTAAACTTTCTGCTCCCCAGCATTCCTGTTCAGTCTCTTCCACCGCTTGAGTGGCCTCTTTCCAGCCATTCGGGCTCCTACGAATTACAGATTGAGATGCAACCCAAACCCCACCATCGTGCCCATTATGAGACGGAAGGGAGCCGAGGGGCAGTCAAAGCACCAACAGGGGGACATCCCGTGGTTCAGGTATGTTGTGTTTTGTGTGGGATATTTTATAATGCTGTGGAATTATTTGGATCACAGAAAGGCAAGGTTGCTTCCATCCAGCATGGACACATCTGCCTATCACTTGCTCCTTAAAGAAGCCATGCCTTTTCCTGGACTTGCAAAGTAGCTATATGTTCTAGGCTCATGAAGAGAAGGACTAGGGTAATTAGATAGCAGTCTTCCACTACTTGCCACAGAGACGAAAGGGTTGGCCTATTTTCCAAAACACCTGATGGCAAGGTAAGAAGCAATGAGAAGACGGTCATTAAAGACAGATCCAACCTAGAACTAAGGGGAAATGTGAAAGCAAATGATCGGTGTATTGGCTTGCTCTATCACTAGAGGTTTTCAAAAAGAGACTGGACAGTCGGGAATGATATGCAATGATGGCGAACCTTTGGCACATGTGCAGAGCCCTCTCTGCTGGCATGCGAGCCAAGTCACCCCAGCATTGCCCCAGAGCTGAGCATGCTCAGAAAGGAGTAGAGGCACTGAAAGAGCCATGCACATGCTTAGAGAGTAGCGATGCCGGAAGATGACATCATGGAGCCATGTACATGCCCAGAAAGAGTATAGTGGCACCAGGTGATGACATCATGAGCTGCGACTTATTAGTCGCGAGTCATTTGGGCACTCGGTGTCTAAAAGTTTAGCCATCACTGGTATAGGGTGTCCTGCTTGAGCAGTGGGTTGAACTAGCAGATCTCCAAGGTTCCTTCCAACACTATTATTTTAAGCTCTATGTTTGTTTGAGTTAGGAGGCAACGTGGTGGCACTGTTGCTTCTGTCTCTTTAACCATTCCTTAACTCTAAGGCATATTTTCCTCAGCCTTTGGGCTTGCAGTAGGAGATGCCAGATATAATCCAAGCTTCTTCAAGGATCACTTGACGGGTAGGAAGATGTCATGTCAGTTCCAACACCCTTGATCATTTTGCATCCAAATTACTATTTTGGAAATCCATATCTCTTGATAATCTAACATAGCCCAATCAGTATCTTTCAAACTTGGCAACTTTTAAGATGCGTGAACTTCAACTCTGATGCTAGCTGGGAAATTCTGGAAGTTGAAGTCCAAACATCTTAAAGTTTGTTCATTTTTATCCTGTGTTTATTTATTTTTTTATGAATGACTCCATCTGATGAACATATATAATACCCTTTCCTTGTCCTATTTTCCCCACAGCAACAACCCTGTAAGTTGGGTTTTGCTGAGAGAGAGGGTGACTGGGCCAAAGTTACCCAGCTGGCTTTCATGTCTAAGGTGGGACTAGAATGCACACTTTCCTGGTTTCTAGCCTGGTGCTTTAACCGCTAGGCCAAACCAGCTCCAAAGATGTTGCCAAGTTTGAAAAACACTGCTCTATCAGGCCTGGAAAAACAGAACAATTGTTTGAATACAGAAATTGGCAACTCACTTAAGCAGATCCTCTTTTCTGCCATCCTCTCAGGCTAAAGAGATTGAATTGTATTTTTGCTCCTCCGGAAGAGAAAGATCCATACTTTTACTGGTAAACTGTTCTCTTCTGGCTGCTTATACAGCATAAAAGCTCAGTTCCAAAAGAAGTCATCTTATTCACAGATAAATAAGGCTTTTGTTTCCATGTAATAAACACAATTTGTAGTTGGGGGGGAGACAAAAAGGGGACATTTCCTAAGGCTATAGGAAAAAAAACAGACTGTAACTATATCAGCTGAATCAACTTCAATTGATCAGGCTAAAGAGATCTTACCTAACACCCCAACTTGGCTCTTATACTAACGTTTAAACCATTTTGAAATTTGACTCTGGTATAACTGAGTATGAAAGTAAATTTGGAAGAATTTCCTTTTCCGGGATGATCTGCACTGTACTGTCAGTGTTCTGCTGGAGAGATGTGGACTGAAGCACCTCCTTGCCTTTTGCACAGTGGGTGCCATAAATCAAGCAGTCAGTTCAGTGTTTACTGGCCATATTGCTTCTTTCTTCTGTAATATCTTTGTTATGTGACTCCAGTATAAAATCTCTTCATCAGCACCATTAGAATTGTGATAAGAAGAGAGAGGAGATCAGTTGAATCCTCCCACAGTTGGCGCTTGGTTCAACGAGAGGTTTGATGGTGCGTTATAAATTTTATGCTGTTGTAAAGATATAGCGACATAGGCTAATTGGGTCCATGAATTCATAAGAGAAAGGTTTTGGAATTGGAGCAGGTTTTGCTGATTTTTTTTTTTTGCAAGTTAGACTAAGGTCACCAATACCACAGGGCATTTTTAAAACAAAGCTGCTTCCCTTCTCACTTATTAAATTTATATCCATCTTTTCCACCAAAATGAGCACAGGAGGCTGCTATCGATGATACAACATAATTATAAAAACAAAAGTCCAATTAAACCTTGAAAATGGGCAAATAAAATTACCATTAAATGCAGTTCAATCAAGAAGAAACAAACCACACACACCAATTAAACCTGTGTCAATAGACAAGTCAAATTATATGTGTGTGTGGATGAGCATGTCCCTAGGGCAGACTTACACTTTGCTCTCGGATCAGCCTAGCTAATATGAGCAGTAGGTGGGGATGATGGATACTGTAGTCGGAAGATAATTGGATCTTTACAGATGATTCCACCCTGTTTTAAAGTCTTCATCTGCCTTTATTATCGTTGTGTAAATAAAGACCAACCTTGCTAGATCAATCAAGTTTAGTTCTAAGTGGTGGATGTAATTAAAATTTGAGGCCTCTGCGCTAAATAATGTGTTATAACTGGGATCCAAAGCAGAAACATTATTGTGTTGATTTCTCCATGGCTTTTATTTTTAGTGACGAAGAGTCAAATGTACTTAACAGAAATGAAATAGTAGCATATCCTTTTAACTCTGGGTCTCCTTTTGATGCAAAACTACTCTGGGGGAATTCTGGTTCCTTTGTCTTCCATTCTAGTATTCTCTGGTTGATAGATATTTAAATCTGTCTATCATACTGTCATGAAATAGAAGGATTAGAAGAGATCTTAGAGATCATCTAGTCTCACCCTCTGCTCAGTGCATGGATGCTTTTACTACAAGCGAAAATTTCTTCTTTTTTGATGGAGGACTATATGCAGATAGTCTTAACAGCAGTTCATTTAATGACTGTTTGAAGTTACAAATGGCATTTCCGTGGTCATGTGATCAAAAATTCAGACCCGTGGCAACTGATTCATATTTATGACGGTTGCAGTGTCCCGAGGTCATGGGATCACCTTTTGCGACCTCCTGACAAGCAAAGTCAATGGGAAAACCAGATTCACTTAACAACCCTGTTACTAAATTAACAACGGAAATGATTGACTTAACAAATGTGACAAGGAAGTTCATAAAATGGGGCAACATTTACTTAACAAATGTCTCACTTAACAACAAAGATGTCGGCCTCATTTGTGGCCTTAAGTCAAGGACTGCCTGTATCCGGGTACTATGACACTGCAACAGCTGAAGCAATGCTGGTATTTTAGCTCAGCTTGATGCCAGCCCTAATCAAGCTAAAACGTGTCCAGAGAAGAGAAGATAAATAGATTAGCTCTTTGTGGTCTAGTAAGAAAGTTTTAATTGGAAGGGAGGTGTTATTTTCTGCTGCTGGTTTGACAAAATGCTTGCGAGTGTGGTGTGTGGGCCGGTATGCCTCACTGTGCCCTTTACGTTTGTGGCTAAGTACCCACTGCTTCGGTTTGAACCACAAATCAAACCAGACTACAACGAGATTCAGAAAATGGTGGGATTCTCAGCTGCTGATTGTGTAAATCAGGCCATGCTAGTAAGTCAAAAATACAATGCAGCCTAATGGCTGGGTCTCTGCAACATCTCAGGTTAACTTGGATTTTGTTTTGGTTAACATGGTTTTTAGAGTTTAGTTTGTTTTATGGACCGAACCATCATCTCTACATTTAAGCCTACATCGTTGCACATACCTCCTTAATTCTAAAGAAGAAAAAGAAACAAGCTGCTGAGGAATGGTAAGGAGGTCCTACATGTTACTTACTCCTGACCAATATATTCCTTTATATATTCCCTGCCTTATGCAGATAATCCTCAACTTACAACGGTTCATTTAGTGATTGTTCAAAATCACGGCCATTTCTCAGGTCAGCGCGGTCTGTTCGGAGGTCAATATATATAGTACAATCCCATTTTTCTTCAGCTCTTGGAAAGAGAGATTTACAGATAATATATCATGCCCCTATGTAGGAGGATTTTGCATGACTTCCAACCCTGTCCCCGAAGGAGATAATTTCTCTGTTATGGTCAGTGTAACTTTGGAAGAAAATGCAACGGTTAAAGTTGTATATAAACCTGGCTTCCTGCATTGATATGCCAGAGCATTATTTCTTCTGTAGTAACTGATGCACAATTAAGTGAAGGATTTTCTTGCTGTTAATCTAGATGAGTTGTATTCAGTCCATCTGTGCAACTTGTATCTTGTCAAAAGAACCAGCCATCTTCCATAGGAAATGGTTTCTTTAAATGTTTTCTCTGTATGACCTTATTCATAGATGATCTTTTGTATGTTTTAGAAGCAGGTGGCTTTATTCGCATCCATGATTACATCTGAAATATATGCTGCACTGCAAAGGGGTGATAATTTGCACAGTTTGAAAGTTGTTTTGCTGAGTGAGATCAGACATATTTCTCACTGATTCTTTAAAATGCTACTTGTAATTGGTTTATATAAATTTAACTTTGGGCCTCCAGTTGCGCTGCTTTTCCAGGAAACAGTTGCTGACATACTGAAAGATGTGATAAGTTTGCTCTTGTTTACTTATGTCTTTTAGACATCTGAGGTCACCTACTGCTATTGCCAGTATTCAGAAATATAGTACTAAAATTCAGAGTTGCAATACGATCAGATAACAATGCACAAAACTAGTTTGGCCCACACATCATGCTAAAATATGATTTTTTTACTCATCATTTGCTAAATATGCAGATAGCTAGTTTCATATATCATGCAAAGCCCTAAACTTTCATGAGAGATGGGCGGCTATACAAATATAAATAAATAAATTGGTGAAAGCTGATGGTTTTTAGATTACTTAGATTACAGATTACACATTGAGTCGCACTGTGAAATCATTATTTTCTTTCGAATATTCCTTAGCCTTGGAATTACATATTGACTGAAATCACACAGAGCACCACAGAGATGTAGAAATTGATTTGCAAAATCATTGCAAAACCAGGAAACCTGCTCATATTGTATTCTTGGTCCTGAAATTCTGCACTGGTCAAGTGACTGAGTGAAAATTTGGCAGACGCAAGTTCTGCTTTTCGTTTAACTGAGGAACCACTTTTAAAAAACAACTTTATAAATTCTGTCTAATAATCCAAGACACTGTCGATGCTTCTAGAAATCTCCTAAACCTCTGCTACTTTTTTTCTGCAACATTTGAACTTAGGTAGCCAGGTGCACAACCACCAAAAATGTAGAATGGAATTCCAAATTAAACAACCTGTTTGGGCTTCTAAGTCCTAAACAAATAGAGAAGAATCTGTTAATAAACTCTATTTCAGCAATTTCATTTTGTGTGTGTTGACGTACATGCCCCCATACTAACATTATTCAAGAAAGAGCTTGAAGATGGGCACAGCTGCTACAGTGAGTGAGGAGTTGAAAAATAACTATTCATTTTTAAAAAATCTCTCGCTGTACTCCACTGGATCTGATATCCCCCAAAGCTTTATCTTGTGGTTGTGCTAACTGATGCCACTTCCTCTTCATTGCATGTTGGTCTCAGGAGTTTGGCACTCTCCACTGAAGGGCGTGCATTTGTGAAGTGCTTCTAGAACACCAGAACAATTGTCTGTCTGTTAAAATGAAGAGCCTCTGGCAGGACGAGAGGCATTCATCAAGGACACCGGCTTTTGTGTGTTTAACGTCTTGTTCAAGAGCCGAGGCTAGCAATAACTGCCTCTGTTTGAGGGGCAAAGGCTGGTGTTGACATTAAAATTTGTTCCCTCGTGGTTGGCGCAGATGCTCAATTCAGAGAGGATGTGATAAATATACCCTTGCCTCTCGGTAAAGTTGAATTTGACCAACTGAGGTTTTAAAAAAAAATGCAAGAAGACTTGAGTGGGGATGCAAACTGCTCCTTGCTGATGATAATTGATGATTGGTTGTTTGAGAAATGATTACTCTTTGCCAATTTGTTGTTGTTCATTTGCTAGGTTGTGTCTGACTCTTTGCAACCCCATGGACCATAGCGTACCAGGCCCACTGTCCTCCACTCCTTCTGGACTTTGCCCAAATTCTTGTTCATTGCATCAATGACACTATCTAACCACCCCATCCTTCCCCATCCCCTTCTCCTGTCACCTTTCCCCAACATCAGGCTCTTTTCCAGTGAGTCCTCTCTTCTCATTTGGTGGCCAAGGTATTTGAGCTTCAGCTTCAGTGTCTGTCCTTTCAAAGAACAGTCAGGGTTGAGTTCCTTTAGGATTGACTGGTTTGATCTTATTGCAGTCCAAGGGACTCTTGAGAGTCTTCTCCAACACCACAGTTGGAAAGCATCAGTTCTTCAGTGTTCAGCTTTCCTTATGGTCCAACTCTCACAGCCATACAGTACTACTGAGAAAACCTTAGTTTTGACTCTACAGAGCTTGGTTGACAAGGCAACGTCTCTGCTTTTTAATATGCTATCCAGATTTGCCATAGCTTTCCTCCCAAGGAGCAAGTATCTTTTCATTTTATGGCTGCAGTGATCTTGGAACTCAAAACAAAAATTAAAGTCTGTCCCTGCTTCAATTTCTTAACATTCTATTTACCGGGAAATGATGGGACCGGATGCTATGATCTTAGGTTTTTTTTAATGTTGAATTCCTTGCTGATAACTGTATTCAGCTTGTGTAATGTGGTACTTGTTTTCCCATCATTGAATAGATGGTACTAGGCTTTGAGCAATCAAACTGATATCTGGATTTAGGTTCAGAGAAAAGGAAGACCATAATGAATGTGGTGATTCATGCTATTCACGAATCTTTTTGAGAAGACAATCCCACCCTCTGTGGATATGTCTTCCCCAAAGCTGAGTAGAATTGAATCAGTTGATAATGCTGTAGGATTGTACCTAAGTGCAGGATGTGTACTATATGTATATAATTTGGGGAGTTTTTTGCACATTTTATTATTCATGATAGTTAAAAATAGAACTTATTTATTCAGAGCTGGAGCTTAAAGAAATGAGAATTAATCAGTTTTCTCTATCATGTCCTCCTACTCACTTTTCTTTGGGTATCTGACTAATTATATCTTAGAGTTGTTTTACATCTACTGATAAAATGTGGCTTTACACTCTCAAACATTAACTATTATTACCTTTATTGTAATAGAGACACTGTAGATTAAAGTCCAAAGCTTCCACCATTTAATGAGATTCTATCTCATTAAACAAACTGCATATACTGTAAGTTGCAACTGTATCTAATAATGCACCAGCTAATGTTTTTAAGGCAGAAGTACAACTTTTGGTAATGATTTTTTTAAAATTTTTGGCGCAAAACAGCCACAATGGATGGGAAATTAAGAAAATGAAACGAAGTAAAGTGATAGCCACAAGTCCTTAGCCACAATTATTTTTCTGCAAAAAAATTCAAATCTACTTTTACTTAAATTATTTGAAAACATTTCTCTTCTTCAGGGTAATTACCAAGCTTCTATATCATGCTTTCACCCTGCAGATTTAGTGGGATTTTATCTTTTATAAAACTGAGGTGAGGAGGAATTTATTTTGCCTTTTTGCTTGCAGCACTCTTGGTTATCTCCATTTCTTTTTCCTTTCCATTAAAAAGCCACATAGCACAAAAGGTAGACAGGTGCAGACTTAGTTTTTGATTGGAAATTCAGGCAACAGTTTTCATGGCAGCCCATCCATGGTTTGCATGAAAGATCTGAAGTTTGCAGCGAAAAAAATGATGCAACTACATAAATGCATAAAGCATTACTAACAGGGAGCTGTTTTAGCAGCCACACTTAAGATGCTGGAAGAACAAAAAGGGTCAGCTCGGTTCTGCATTGGTGCAAAGTAACTGCTCAGTAAAAGGCATTCTTCGGTTGAGATGTCCTTCTCAAAAAATGACAATGCAAAGGTTTTCCTTTCATAAAAAAGGAATCTTGAGGAAGAACCTTGGCAAATGGCTTTAGAAAGTAGTTGGTAGGCAGTGCCTGCCACTGTTTTGCCCTTCAGTCCTATAGAGGAAACCCCAAGAAAGTCATCCATGAAATGGTCATGAAATGGCCTGTACCTTTAATAAATTCAGAAGTGGTCCATCGGTTTGGGGTCCCAAGAGGCTAGGGTTCACCTTTCTGCTTGATTTGGCACTAGCCAGGAGATTTCTTTCAGAAGCAGTGTGAGGTGATCTGTGTTTCAGACAAAAATCCCTTTCCTCAATGACTTCTCTGCCAGTTGGTGTTAAAATGCCCATTTATCCTGAAAGTCTTGATAGATAGCACTGACTAGCTTGCCTTGCCTTGATCCCCACAAAAGGAAACACAACTGAACCATGTTAGCAATAAAAGGGAGACTGCTTGGGAATTGAGAATTGAGAATTGAAGTTGAAAAAGAAAAATGGAATAAATATTTGGCAAGTCAATGTATTGCTGTCAAGGGAGCTCCCTGGATGTGGCGTCCATTTATTTTGCTTATCATTACAAATTACAAAAGGGTCACCAAAATTTGTACAGTAGACCATTGGGCAGTCTCACTAAATCATTCCCGTGCTGAGGATATCTTTATATTTGAAGGCTAAGAAGCACTCCAGTCCAACCAACTAGCATTTTATTTTTTAAGAAGGTTTGTTTCTGGGATGTTTATGGAGCTCAGAGGCATTATCAAGAATATTAGTTACATTTAGACTGGTGCTTCCCAGTGACCTTTTAATTAAGAAAATCTTTTTTTTAAAAAAAACAACCTTAGGGTATGGAGCTTGCCAGATGTCATAGACTATATTAGCAGGCATGCTATCCTCTCCATATATACCCATTGTCATATTAATTATCCAGGATCTAAAATATCATGTTAACTTTTAACATGATATTTTAATTCACTTTTAAATTTTTTGTAATTTTTGTATATTGTATGTTTTATTGGCTGTACACCGCCCCGGGTCCCTTTGGGGAGAAGGGCGGTATATAAATTTGATTAAGGAAATAAAATAAATAAATTAATAAACTACACAGGAGATAAAATTTCATCTTAATTACCCAGGATCTGAAAATGTGCTGGTACAGGATGCAGAGGAAAAAATTTTCTGGAAAAAAAATACACAAGAACATTTTTCTGGAAAAGTTAAAGTGATGTTTATATACACACCTACATGCAAAACACACAGCTTCTCCCTTGAAAACCATCCACTTTCCAAATTGCTTTTCCCTGATGGTTGCTGGGATAACATGTCTGGCTAGCTGGGTGTCTACCTACCTGCCTACTTTCCTTCTATGCAGATAGAACCTTGGTCAACTCAAGCCATGCCGCTCGAATAATGGTGGCTTGACATGAAGCCAACATTTTTGCAGACTGTTTTCATAGAATTTGCATGGACCTCACAAGTCTGATGCAGAGCAAAGTGCATTGATATGTGTATATTAAAAGAACAGGAGGAAGGAAGTGGTAAGAATTAGAAAAGGCATGCTTTCTCTCTCTCTTTGTCTTTTTGTGTTGCTTTCTCTCCCTTTTTGAAAATTGTTCACACCAAATTTTGCCTCCCCCTCTTTTGGGGGGGGGCACTAGTAACATCCTTTCTCTATACCTATTGAGGTATAATTCCCATAGGCTTCAAAAATGTGTCTTCTGATTTTGGACGTATGGTTATTAACACAATGCACAGAAGACCGTTTTGAAAACTTCACTTGCCCTTTTGACTTTTCTCCCCTTTAAGAAATCTGATTGCGGATGATTGGTTTCAGGTCAGAATTGCTACCATATTAATGACAGTTTTTTGTACTGGAGAAGATTCATGAAACCAAAAGAGAGTCTCTGTGACTTTAGATGCCACAGTTGTCTATATCCTTCCCCCCTCAAAAATCCAAATTCCTTAGAAAAAAACAGAATAAGAAGTTTTTCAAGCTGGCAAAGAAAGAAAGGGAGTCAGCTTGCAAAACTTCTTGCTGTAATAAAAAAAACCTGTGTCACTTAGCGACAGCCTGCTAAAGCCCCGAGTCTGGGACCAAAAGGCAAAAGGGAGCAGTTTATTCCCTTCTGTACTCAGAAAAAAACCAGGTTTCAAAAAAGAAAGCCTCAAAACCAAATAAATTAAGAATGCGGGATGCGTTGTGTTAAAATATCTATGCATCCATGTGTATTTCTGTGCACTAATAGCTATATACAGTATATAAGTTGTACCAATATAAATTATATAGCTACAATATTTTATGATCAGAAATTACAGTTTCTATGATACATATGTTACTCTGCTTTACTGCAGAAGGGTATTCTCTCACGCTGGTTTATAGTTTATACTTGGAAAATTAGGACAATTTAGGCGTCTGGTGTCACATCTGGTGTAGAAATCATTGCAGAACAGCCGTCCTCAACATTTTTTGCTTTGTGGACTACCAGTGTGTGTGTGTGTGTGTGTGTGTGTGTGTGTGTGTGTGTGTGTGTGTGTGTGTGTGTGTGTGTGTGTGAGGAAATGTTCTGCACAAGCAGCGGGCTAGCCTGCTTGTGTGCACAGCTCCATTTGCATGAGTGTTGGGGACGGGCGAAGCTCACACAAGTGGACCTGTGCGGACTTGTGTGCTTGCCCGCTGCTAGCATGGCCTGGTTTCAAAGGGGCCACAGCCAGGTCCCGGGGTGCAACCCAGGGGTTGGGGACACCTGCTGTAAAGCAGCGACAGATGAAGTATTAAGACTTGGCATGAAAAATACAAATTCTTTCTCTATACAATAGTACAAGCAAAAATAGCAACAGGACACGGCACACCGAGCAGCACACTAGTTGAATAGAGGTTTTACTGATAGACATTTCAACATCAAGGGGTACAAGAGTAGCTATAATGAGACTCAAAAAGATAGTAAAGATCTGAAATACAGAGGTTATGGAGTAAAGGAGCTTACTTACTGGACCATTAAGAGCTATAAGGATGGAATTGTCAAAATTGTTGACAAAATTATAATTATTTGCCATCACAACAGCCAGTTTACAAAAAAAAGGAAATCTTTGCATGGAACCACATAGAGTTGTGTGTATGTTTGTGTGTACACATACACACACACACATGCACATATATATCAAGCTTTACAAGCTGGCAAAGAAAGAAAGAAAGTCTTTGCCAGATTGTAAAGCTTCTTGCTGTTGTAAAAAAAAGTGCCGCAGAGTGACAGGCCTGCTAAAGCTCCTAGTCTCAAAGGCAAAAATGAGGACCCAGATTGTTGGGGGCAATATGCTGACTGTGTAAATTGCTTAGAGGGTGCTGTAAAGCACTGATAAGCAGTATATAAGTCTAAATAATAAATAAATAATAAATAAAAATGGAGTAGTTCACTCCCTTCTGTACTCAGAAAAAAATCAGGTGCCTCATTAAAAAGATAGATAGATAGATAGATAGATAGATAGATAGATAGATAGATAGATAGATAGATAGATAGATGGATGGATGGATG
>JANHFO010003937.1:179467-191299 GCA_032468095.1 Pareas carinatus
TAATAGAACAATATAATGCTTGAAAATATTTTAGGTTTCATGCATCAGCCTTTAGTATGAAGTTGTATTTATGTATATGTGTGGTTTTGAATGGAGCCTGCCTCACAAAGCAAGCAAGTATGTCCTTTGCTGAGTTTTCATAAATTGATTATGTTACCTAAATTTTGAAATCTGGACTGTTGGGTGCTTGATACATCCATCGCCACTCGAAGTTTGTTTTTGAATTCTCTGAAGGGGAAAAACAAGACAAAAAACTGTGATGGAATGGGGTGTTTGTGGGGGCTTGATTTGTGACTACGTATTGCAACTGTAATGCTATCTTTAACTCTTTTTTACTTTAAGTTTTATTTTCTTGCATTATAAGCTGCAACTACTTTTTTATGCACAAACTTTACTTTATAATGGGTTGGTCTTCATGAGAAATGTAAGCATCCGTTCTCTAGGCACAGGAATGGTGTGTGTATTTATATATTGTACACTCACATGATAAATTACACGCGCACACACGCACACTTCCTTGGGTTTGATCTAATCATAATTACAGATTATTTCTTTTACTGCTAGATTATTTCCAGCTATTGAAAAGCAGGAAATGCTCTGTAAGCTGGAAATGTAAACTACCAAAAACTTTGGGTAAGCATTCAGTTGATGCCTTACCTTTTGAAATTAAGCTTTCAGAGTTAGCTTTGAAGTTTTTCCTTCCATTATAAGAAAGATTCTAGCCTTGGAAGTGTTTTGCTGTTGTTATTGTTTTTCCAGATAGGAAAAAGGGGCAATAATTTCCTCAGAAAAAGAATCAAAAGATTCAGTTTTTCAGGTGACAGCCCAGTATTTGTTTATGAAAATTCAACTTCTGTTTCATATAGTGCCTCTTTCCAATGTCCTTGTGCAGTGATTTTTGAGAATGTTTTAATTCTAATTTAGGGCTTGTCAATACTGGCTCTACTCACGGAATAGGACAACTTGCTGTGGCCAACTCTCCATGGGGCAATACACACAGGATAATTCAACACA
This sequence comes from Pareas carinatus, assembly GCA_032468095.1. Lineage (NCBI taxonomy): Eukaryota > Metazoa > Chordata > Lepidosauria > Squamata > Pareidae > Pareas > Pareas carinatus. Next base: position 180,482 of record JANHFO010003937.1, read on the forward strand.
ATAAATATGTTATGCCACTGTTTCTTCAGCATTATTTTCATTCAGAAAAATAATAACGCGGATAATATTTATTACGTTGAATTATCCCAGATGGATAACCCGTGGCGAGCTGACCCACAGCAAGTTGGCCATTGCAAGTTGGCCCATGGCAAGATGGCTGCGGTGGGTTGGCCATGGTGAAACGGCTGTGAAAGTTTACTGTGGCAAGATGGCTGTGGTGAGATGACTATAGCAGGTTGTACTAGATCCTTCTACTCACCATTTTTGTGAGTAGAATATGCCTTCCAATGCAACTTTTATCTCATCTCCAGACAACTGAAGGGGCAACATACATGACTTCAGCAATTCAGTTTTGGGGTTTTTACTTTTCTCTCGACTTGGGTTTTGTCATTTGCACATTTTGTGATGTCTCACCGATGATAATGCAGTCAGGCACTGATCTGCTCTCATTTGGCCATTTCCCAATGCTGACCTCTTCTCTCTGGTCACTGTATAGTGCCTTCTCTGGTCATTTTGGCTTGGTGTGCAGGAGAGAAAGCGAATCTGGCTTTTGTAGAGGCCTTACACAGAATATTTATATATAATACAGTTTTTTCCAACTTGGCAACTTTAATATGTGTGGACTTCAACTCCCAGAATTCCCCAGGATGGAATAATATTATTCTGGAATGCTTTTAACACATGTTAGTGATCAGCCTAGTTTATATAGTGTTTTTATTTTGCATTTTGTGGTATACGTTTTTATTCAAATTGTATTTTGGTGTGTTTTATTGTACCCTGAGAACTTTACTGTACCCTGAGAGCTTCAGCTACTGGGTAGTTTTAAAATACACACTTTAAAAAAAATGCTTTTCTGCTGACTTGAGTACTGGAGGAATACTTTTTGTCACGATGTGGTTGTGAAAAAAAGCCCATAATGAAGACTGGAAATGCTAATCAAGATCTACAGTGGTTATAGTCTGACTGATTTTGGTTTCATTTTTAGATGAGCAAAATGTCTTTGATTAATGAATTGTAGCAATTAACTGACTAATTATTGTAGTCCTAGCTTTTCTCTTTCTTGATTTCACTGATGCTTTCACTTTTACCAATGCCTAGACTCTTATGTTTAATAGTCTTAATTCTGTATACATGTAGAACTTTTTTTTCTCATCATAGGGAAGTTACAACTACTGTCCTTTCCCCTTTGATACAATGGCTTCTCACTCTCCCTCCCTCCCACCCTCTCTCTCTCACACACAATCATATACCGGTACGCATTAGTGCAGAGGTGTGAAATCCAGACACATTTTTTTGAAAGAGTTTTTGAAAGACATTTTAAAAATGGTTGATGGTTCTGTACAGTTCAATAAGTTATACTTCAATTATAAAGACTCTGAAGATGCTAAGATTAAATATTTTACCAAGTAACATAAGGTTGGAAATTTCAAAACAGCATACCATGTTCCTATTAGAATGATCAGATATCTCATTTTTGGAAAATGATTGGGAATAGACACATTTCAGTCTTGCAAAATAAAGCCGCAAGAGATAATATAGTATTCTTCATTAGTTAATTTATCCATGTTCTTTGTATGCAAAACTATTTTAGCCTGAAGGAAAGGAAAAGAAACATCTTTCTTAGTTATAAAAATATCCTGCCTGTTTGTCTTGAGGTGATCCTCACTCACCGCAGGGAATAGGATGAGCAATTATAAGCTTTTCATGTTCTTTATCTGAACACTGCTAAAATATTTCAATTCTTACTTTACTTGTCATTGAGATAATCGTGTAAACGGTTTGTTCTCTTGCCAGCTTCATGGTTATGTGGACCACAAGCCCTTGGGCCTTCAGATCTTCATTGGAACAGCAGATGAGAGGATTCTCAAACCACATGCTTTTTACCAAGTCCATCGCATCACAGGGAAAACAGTCACTACCACCAGCTTCGAGAAAATCATTGGCAACACCAAAGTGCTGGAAATTCCTCTGGAGCCAAAAAACAACATGAAAGCAATGTAAGGTTCTACATTAGAAAAATGTTGTAAGCTAGCAACGGAGGAGAACTTGACATTATTAATGTAAAATATGCCTGTATTTAATTTGTAGAGAAAACTCTCAAGTGTAAACCTACTATGCTTTACCATGGCATGTACTGTGGTTCAGTAGTAGAATACTTGAATTGAGTGCGGAAGAGGTCCTCTTCAATCCCTTAACAGAGGTTGTTTTTCTACTGGAGATCTTGTTAGTAGAATAGACACATAACTCACCATTTTTTTTAAAAAAAGAAATCATAACTATCAATTTTCTTGGAAACTCCTATTTCTCAAGGGCCATAACTGGAGAGACTTTTTGGTGCAAATCCCTGGTCATTAAATGCTCTGCTTTTTGCACCAGGAGAACATGGAGAGTTGTAGATTTAAGAATATTTGTATCAGCCAGCACTATGGTAGTGGTCCGTGAGTATCAGCTGATTTCAAGATTAGGATTACACAAAATACTTCATATATAAATCAGCTGGAATTTCCTTGCACTTCCTGCTTTGCAACCATTGTTTGAGCAAAAGGGGTGTAAGCTAACAGGTAAGTAGAAACCCATACTCTTGCAGAGGTACAGTGGCCCATTTTCTCTCAGGGAAGACAGAGAGTCACCCAGCCCCTTGGTGAGATTCCATAGAAAGAAGCCAAGCACACCTGGACCATTAAATCTGTAGTCATAATCAGAGAAACCAAAAACAGACGTCAATTTCAGGAGTGGGGAGTGTTTAGCTTGCAGATGCAATTGTGGGTAGAAGTACTGGTCTCACTGGACAAGGATTATTCAGCTATTTGTTTGTTTCATAGCATTGACTGTGCAGGAATTCTCAAGCTGAGGAATGCAGACATTGAATTACGGAAAGGAGAAACAGATATTGGCCGAAAGAACACCCGAGTGCGATTGGTGTTCCGCGTGCACATCCCTGAATCCAGTGGCCGGATAGTTTCTTTGCAAGTTGCATCCAACCCCATTGAATGCTGTAAGTCATCATTTTCTGGTAACTTTATTATTTTCACTAACATTGTTTCTGAAACCCATAACTTTATGGCAGAGGTTCTGAAACCCTCGATCATGGCCCGATACTGTTCCGCAGCCCGCCAGAAACCGGACCACGCAAGTCCCACCTGTGCACAAAGGCCCGCATGTGAACCCAGCCCCCCCATAAAAACCACCCTCCATGGAACCGGTTCCTGGTGCCCAAAAGGTTGGAGCTGCTGTTTTACAGGACTTAAATGCAGGCAGTCCAGGGTTACGAATGTCTGACTTAAAGACAAGCCGTAGATCATTGATGGTGAATCTTTTAGAGACCAAGTGCCCAAAATACAAACCCAAAAGCCACTTATTTATCACAAAGTGGCAACAATGCAACATGCGCCTCACCCAGTGTCCATTGGTGAACCTCTCATGACCCGCTCACGGCCTACACGAAGTCGCCATGGGCCTTCTGGAAGCCTACTCCAGTTTCTGCAGTCCGCTGTAACTTATGCTCCCCTCCAACCTAGCTCCTCTCCTCTCTCACCTTCTCCACAGACTCTGTGCTGCATTTGAGCCATCCGCCTTACCCAGACAGTGGAAGGAGGAAGCGCTCCCATTAGGCTGCTGGGCAGAGGGGCGGGTGATGTCAGAAATGTCCTCAGGCGCACATGAAGAAGGGCAGAGGAGTCCCCCGTCCCTCTGCCACCACTGCCCTAGATGCAAACGGGCTGCCTATTACTAAAAATGGCAGACTGATTTCTTCTTTCTTGAGTCAATGAAGCACTTGAAGCCATGCAGTGTTTTCAATAATCACTGAAAACAGGCTGTATATTAAAAACGTGCAGTTTCAGCGGTTCCTGAAAGCATTGCATGGCTTCAAGCTTTTGTCCATTCTAGAAGGGAGAGCACCATGTGTAGTAACAGGCTGCCCGTTTGTGAGTATAAGTTCTGACTTAAATACACAGTCAGGTTAAAGACAGAGCTAGGGAGCACAAGTTGTTCTTAATCTGGGAACTTCCTGTAAATCTGGAAAACAGGCCAACCTCTTACCAAAGGCAAACACCACCCTCTTTATTCCTGTCTGTTAATCCTTAATTAACCAATGTGAGGGTTTGATTCCATGCTATGCATACCTATTTATCTGGGACTCTCTTATGAATCAGAAGATTAAGTTGCATATCGCACCATTAACAAAGAGATGTTGCAAACTCATTGTAAAAGAATGCCCAAATGTAGCGGCATTCTTCCAGAATGGATGGCTTAGTATGATTATGTGCACATGCCTCTTAAGTTTGCCCGATATTAAAAAAAAGGGGAGTAGTTTTATTATTCTCACTGTGAATGCCTCTTTTAACTCCGAGTAGCATTCCAAGAGACTTTAGGATAAGCCACAATTCAAGAAAAAGAAAAAAGAGTGGGAGTTGGGAAGAGGGATTTCCACTAAATGTATAATATTTGAACAATGCAGGATATACCTTGTGCTCTCCCGTCATGTCATTGGCTTTCTTGCAGGTGAGTCTCCCCTTAAATATGCCAGTTTATCTTCCCTGGAGGTTGGAGGACGTTGCAATCATTTAGGGGTTCTCAATGTTTGATGAGTTGAGACCTGTGGCATAGCCTCCATTCTAGCACCACAAAGGAGGCTTAGTCATTTTTGGAGAGCTTACCCTCGTGGCTATTTTTTCCTCATCCTGTAGTGTTTTGTTTTGTTTTTTGTTAGTAACTTGAGCTTTCTCAGTGGTTTGGGGATTTCATAGGTATAACGAATCATTTTTACATCTTTTATTGTATGACTCATATTAGTGTACAAAGTCTTGTTGTAACAGTAAACTGCCTGAGAAAGGAGGCTTTGAAAGATCTGCTCTGTGGCTTTTGATCACAGCAAAACGCTTTTGTATTGGAGTTGCATCCTGTTAAAAAAGGTGTTACGTTTGCAGTTGAAGCATCTGGAAATATTTTATGAGCCATTATTGGGGTTTGCGTTCTTGGGCGAGGACAAAGTCCATATACTTTTGTGTTCCTTTTCTGTTGCATCCTGATAAGTTGGTTTACAACTGTGTTGATGGTATGAAATGGTATAGGGCTGTGTTGGCAAAACTATGGCATGCCTGCCTGAGAGGGCACACAGAACCCTCTCGGCTGGCACGCGAGCCAAGTCACCTCAGAGCTGCACATGCTCAGAGTCAAGTCACTCCAGAGCCGAACATGCGCAGAGGAGAGTAGCGATGCCAGACGATGACATCACAGAGCCATGCACAGGCACAAAAAGAGTAGCGATGCTGGACGATGATGTCACGGCTCATCCGGGCACTCAGTGGCCAGAAGGTTGACCATCAGTGGTATAGAGTCTCCTGCTTGGTTGGACTAGAAGATCTCCAAGGTCCCTTTCAGCTCTATTCTGATTGCTTATGGTTTGCATGCAGTAGTTGGTTTGCCTCTTTCCATTGAGATTTCCTTAGCTGATCTGCCTGCTGATTGTAAATTGTATAAGAATTTAACTATTTTTTTCTTTTTAAAGAATTTTTATTTTTTTAAAAATATAAACAAAAAGAAGCAAAAAAACCATTCACACACACACAGAGAGAGAAAATCAATACCTAAATTAAAAAAACATATGTTTCAAAAAATGGATCAGCTTCAAGCACTTGGGTATAAGTTTCACATTTTCACACATTTTTACTACTATCTATTTTGTCTTACTCATACATTTTCAAATCTACTCCTTATAAATATTTAAAGGATAATCAAAGTTTTTTGCCCATGTTATCATGGTCTCTTTAACTAGTTCATCTTCCATTCTTCTGTCTTACAGAAAGTTATATATATTCTTTATCAGTTTTTCATCCTTAGTTATCAATAATTCATCAAATTCTGTCAATCCATTTTAAAACCCTTCTGTTTTTAAGTCTTTATCATATCTAGTTTTTAATTGTAGATCTGACCACCATGTAAGGTTCATTCCCTGATTTTCCACAGCTTGTCTAGACTTCAACTCTCCCCCTTCCCCATATTCAAAATATCCCTGTATGTCCAAATATTTTCTGCATCAAGCAAATTTGGATGTAATAGCGTTTCCCTCATAAAAACCCACTCTGGAATTTTCATATATATTTTTGATCTGACTTCCCCCCATACGTTATACTGTATAAAGCATTTCTAATTTAATTATTTCTTAAAACACACGCATATAACATACAGCCTAAGTTACAACCCTTGATCCATTTGGGCAGTTCTTTGATTGAGCATTCCCTAAAATGCTCGTGAGTTAATATTTTCAGTACAGTACAGTAAAGTAGTCCTCGACCTATGACCACAACTGAGTCCAATTTTTTTTGTTGCTAAGTGGGACATTTGTTAAGTGAGTTTTGCCCCATTTTACAACTTTCCTTCCCACAGTTGTTAAGCGAATCATTGCAGTTGTTAAGTTAGTAACCCAGTTGTGAAGTGAATCTGGCTTCCCCATTGACTTTGCTGATCCGAAGGTCACAAAACCTGATCATGTGACCCTGGGACACGGCAACCATCATAAATATGAACCAGTTGCCAAGCATCCGAATGTTGATCATGTGATCATGGGGTGATTCAGTGGTCATAAGGGTGAAAAACAGTCAAAAGTCACTTTTTCAGTGCCGGAGTAACTTTGAACGGTCACTAAACAAACTGTTGTGAGTCGAGGACTGCCCGTGTGCATCTTGGCGTTTTGGCTGACATTTTAAAAAAAAACAATTATTCATACTTATTAAGAATTTTACATAAAGTAAAAGACAAGCCTCGGCAAAAGAAGAAAGGTTATGAAATATAATGGCTTCTGACTTTGTCTTCAGCAGATAATTGCAACCTTATAATCCCTCCTCTCTCTATGACACTCTACGCATTCCTTCAACCTCTCACTTAATGCACACTTTTTAAAATTATTCACCAAATTTGCACATTTTCTCCTTATTCTTGCATATTGATAATGTTCCTTAGTTACAGCTTTGCTGTGAATGGATTTAATGAGCAGCAAGCTGGCTAGAGATAAGTGGTAAAATAGCTTTAAAATAGTAAAAATAGTTTATCGAAACTATTATTCCTTATAGTGGATGAATGAGGTTGGGAGTCATGTGAGCATGACTGGGAAAGTTAAGCGGCATTTATTATCCCTGGAACTGAAAAAGAGGTAGAGTTTTCCAATTACCCACATTGGTGTGTAAAGGTTTATGGAGTTGTACCTTTACAAACAGGGATTCTAATTACTGAAAAACCACCCTAGAGTATTACTCAGGGACTGGATTTGTAGAGGTGAATCCCTAGAGAAAACTCACTTGAAATAGCCTCGTTAGTTAGCTCATCAGTTGCTCCCACTAACTGTAGTCCCTTGAGTTGGTGGTTGCTAGTCATAAGACTTCTGAAAGCTCCAAGGAGCTTTAGCAGCTGCAGAGAAATAAGTGCTGACTTGAGTAGAGATTTTGTATTCCTCATCATGGGTCTTGAGGGATGTGTTCCTTCCTAAGTGAAAGGGTGAGGATTATATAAGTGTGGTGATTATAAAGTAATGTACTAAGAAGCTACATGTGTGGAAAGTAAAAAGGTAAACACCCTCTTGATCTGAGATTAACTCATAGCAATTACATGAAAATATCCATGTTCATTTCATAGTAGGGAATTTGTTCACTCTTGTGAGCTGTTTCCAGTTTCCTAGTCTAGCCTACAGGCCTGGTCTATCAATCTAGTATTATACAAATTAGATCTTGCTTAGCATGTTGCTTTTAAGTCAGATGGTGCTGGTTTAAGTCCGATGGTGCTGGTTTAAGTCCGATGGTGCTGGTTTAAGTCAGATGGTGCTGGTTTAAGTCCGATGGTGTGGATCTACCTGCAGCTGAATATTTGTGATGAATTATGTTTCGAAAGGAATTTCTTTGTGTACATTTTTACAGAAACCTGGTTGCAATAGTGAGGGAAAGAAAATAAGTCACTGGCCATTTTCCTTGAATAGCTGATAAGATACAGTGTTTGAACATGATGGAAGTGCTGGGATGCTCACAAGGAGCCCAGTGATTTGGAGAGAGCAAAGATGATGACCCTTGATGGAAAGGGGGAAGATTTGTTATCAAAGCAATAAACAGGGAAACAGTACTGGAGTTGAGCAATAAAGGAGGATTACAAAAATGTCTCAGATACCCATAAGAAAGTCTTTAGTTTGAAACCCTGTAAAGCTGCTATTAATTAGGGTAAATGTCTATGGAGATTCTCAGCCATTCAGGTCATGGTTGTCCCAAAGATGATTTTTCAAGAGCAACTGGCCTTTCTTGTTTTTCTTTAAAGACATTTCACTTCTCATCCAAGAAGCTTCTTCAGCTCTGAATGGATGGTGGGGAAAGGAAGGATTTATATTCCTCTAAGACAGCTGGTCATTTGCATTCCTTTAACTAGTCCTTGAGGCCACATGGAGGATCACCTGAGTAGTGCAAGTGGGTGTGAAGCCTTCTTGGAACTGCTAAAAGGACTGTGTTGCAGACGAGGGATAGATGATGCCGTTAGATGAATTGGTATTTGTCTGTACTTTACAACAATACATGATCAATGTTACATACTTTAAGACCATGAATGTATCTTATACTTATATACCTCTTGATTAGGCCTATATATGCCTATATTTACAAATGATCATGATTATGCATATAACAAATGATTTTGTTTGTTCTTATATATTCAAACCAACTAGGAATGTATCTTGACCGTATTTATTGTGTATGTACGTAGTTTGAGCACTATCACTGAAGGCAAATTCCTTGTGTGTCCTGACACACATGGCGAAAATAAATTCTGATCCTCTGTTAAGGGAGGGCTATTCAATTTTGACATAGATGGTCTCTTTGACCCCTCTTTCAAACCAGCGGTCCTGTCTGTCCAAACTGTTGGACAATCATCTATCTCCTGCCTACCACACAGTTCTTTCAGCGATTCCAAGAAGGCACCTTTAGGACAATTAGGGTAAATCAGAAGTGCCTAATTTCTCTTGAGGACCACACCTTAATCTTTGACTGACCTGCTGGGAACACTCCAAAGCTTCTGGTAATCACGATGGGAAGGGGAATGGTTCACTTAATAAGCCTGTGGTCTGAAGCAGCAGGACTTTTAGATTCTTATCTTTTCCTTCTGCAGATATTCAGTGTTATAAATATTATCGGAGCAAAGTTACTTTTTTTAAAAAAAAGAATCCCTCTCTCAAGATTTACATGATTAATGTTGGCATGTCTCTATTTACTTTCAAAGGCATTTCTTAATTTGGATGAAATTGAATCAAATCACGTCTTTTGCAACAACTTCCTTGGAAGCTTTGCGCTTTAATTCCCCCCTTCTCCGAATTTCCCATAAAATTGAGATCGGCTGCATTTATGATATGTGGCACATTTGCAAGGGCAGTGGAAAGAATGTCTTCATCTTGGCAAACCTTCTGCGGCTTTCCTGCAACAGAGAAAGCCAACTGGGAGATTGGCAACAGAAGTCTAGTTAAAGAACGAACTATTCTGATGATTCTCAGGAGATTCATCAGCCTTCTCTTTTCAGGCAGGGCATTACGAGGGCTGCCCACTTTCAGTAACTACTCAAAATCAATGAATAGCCTTCATCCCTCTGTTTCCTTCTCCCTCCCTCCCTTCCTCCCTTCCTTCCTTCCTCCCTCTCCTTCCTTCCTTCTTCCTCCCTTCTTTCTTCCTTCCTTCTTTCCTTCCTTCCTCCCTCTCCCTCCCTTCCTCCTTCCCTTTCTTCCTCATATTACATTAATGTTACTTTAATAACTGTTCCATGATGCCTCTCTCTCTCAAGCAAGCTTAGCTGCCTGGTTTACTATGAACTATGCAAATCAATAGCACAGATGCAAATGGACGTATTTTCCATAAATGAATGTTGTTTGCATAGGAGGGAAATTATTATAGCAGGAACAGGAATATACCGTTATTCTAGGGAAAATATGGATAGATGAACAAAGTGCAAAAGTTTAATAATTCAACTCCTTTGACAACTAATTATGGTCCATATTTACATAATAAATTGTTTTTATTCACATGATATTGGTGGTAAGTGAAAAATGTTTTTTAAAAAACTGGCAGTCTGGTTTTCTAAGAACCCAGAAATAAAAGTATATCTTGATTAAAGAAATGACTCTTTCCCCAAAATCATTTATATTTTTTCTACAGTGTGCCATTCTGATTTTGTGAACTAGAACAGTGATGGTGAATCTTTTAGACACCGAATGCCCAGACGAGTCACGGCTCATGAGTCATGGCTCGTGATGTCATCGCCTGGCACCGCTACTCTCTTTCTGAGCATGTGTGTGGCCCCATGATGTCATCGCTTGACGCCACTACTCCTTTCTGAGCATGCTCAGCTCTGGGGTGATGCTGGGGCGACTTGGCTTGTGTGCCAACAAAGAGGGCTCTGTATGCCTGCTGTGGCACCCGTGCCCTAGGTTCACCACCACTGAACTAGAATCTTGGTTTTAAATTAAGGTTTTAAATTAAGGAAATCCAGGTTCATATAAATTCAACTCCAGGTAGTCCTTGACTTACAACCATTCATTTAGCAACCATTCAAAGTTACAACTGTTAGGGTTATATGGGTTGTGGTCCCTTTAAGAACCCTACAGGTTGGTTTACTGAATGGCTGACCAGCTGAACCAAGCTGAGCCAACCTATCGCAATTAGGCCAGGACCTAGAGTATATAAGCAGCAGACTTAAATTCACTCACTCTCTCGCTTTTGTGACTCTTGCTTTGTGATCGACGTCTCTGCTTTGGTTCCTGTATTGCTGTTTATTGCTGGCCAACTTTGTTGGTGAAGATACTGC
>JANHFO010003937.1:196688-207708 GCA_032468095.1 Pareas carinatus
AATTATTTATGTTATCTGTACACCGCCCTGAGTCCTTCAGGAGAAGGGCGGTATATAAATCTAAATAAATAAATAAATAATAAATAAAATACACACACACACACATACATACATACACACATATGCACATATATACACACAATATGTACGGTGCACATTTATTTTTAAACATTTGTTCATTATAAAAGTATAGAATCATTTTGATCAAAAAACATACAAATTAATTTCAAATAGTTTTAAAAGCCATGGGGGGGGGAATCATTTGCCTAATTCTGAAAAGATAACAATATAGGCATCTAGCAAGTCTTGTAGAAGGAATTCCACAGTCATGTTTCTTTCTCCATTCATCACCTACCCAATATCTGTCAAAAGACACACAAAGAAAAGCATTTGTATGTTGATTGGCAGGTTGACTTCTTCAAACAAGAATGAGATTTATTATGACTGAATTATTGCAGCTTACTCTTGTAATTCTGCATTTTTCCAATGTGCTTTAGGAAAGGATTCAACGGTAACCATAGCTAAACCATCCCTGTGTGTAGCTTGGGCTAGTAATAATATTTTCCATGTCAAGATACTTGTATCACTGTAGCAAACATGAATCTAAGAATATGAATATTTGCAAGCTGAGAATCTTATTTTAAACCCTAAACAAAGTGAATACATTTTCTCAAAACCAGAGGCAGTCTAATTGAATCAGAACAGAAATAATATCTGTTTCTTTACCTTGAAACTTTGATCATGGGATAGGTCCATTCATGGAACTACACTGAACCTTTCTCTAGAACCTTCTAAACTCAGAATCAGCTCTACGAATATATTCTTAAGATAGCATTTGAACTTCTTTTCTTTTGAATATTGTAACTGGATTTTTTTAAGATATCATTTAACCTTGCATTTTCAGAACTATAAATCTTCTGCTTAGTAGTAAATCCAGTTATAAACTCATCAGGACTGTGACTGTTTAGAAAGAATGATTAATCGCATATACCATGTGGAAAAAATAAGCAACTTCTGTGAAAGTAGTCTCAGTATAAACTACTGGCAGTTTTGTGAGCCAGCTGTGTGAATAATAAAGAATGAAGTGCCCCGAGTTAGAGAAAAAGAAACATGCCTCACGTTGACAAATTACTGTGATCACCCCTGAACTATAATTTGAGGTGAATTTTAATCACCCAGGGAACGGGAACAGCCCACTGACTATTAATAGGTAATAGAAGCGTACTGGGGTTCATGTATGCAATAAACCTTTGTTCCAAATTTAATTTTTGGAATTCTTTTGTGATTACATAACCAGGTTAAGTGTAATAGACTCACAGCAAAACTGTTCAGGCAGGTAGAAATCTAAAGATGTGATGTCCTCCAGATCTGTTGAGCGATTCATATCAACACAGTCATACCAGGTATAGATGACTGTCATTCAGTGTAACTGGAGATCATCAGAATGCCCCACAGTGCACACAGCCAACAACAGACCTCTTCTCCCAGTGAAATCTTGCTATCTGTATCAAAAGGGGCAGCAGCACTGAGGCAGAAACTCTGTGTGAGATATTAAGAAAGATGACCCTATAATCAAAAGGCAGTCCTGATCCAGCTTAATTCTGCTGCCATTTTATGTTTTATATATATTTAAGCTTGAATATCAGTTTTAAGGTTACCCATGGAAGCCATTCCCCAAACATAAAATCAATTACTTTCTGTGTCAGTTTCGAAAAAGTTCACTCTAAAGACAATTCTCATTTGTTTTTCAAATATATGGAAATTCATATTTATAGTGTACTGTACACAGTTTCTTTTATGATGTGCACTTGATAGTGTCTTCTTGAAATAAGTATTTTTATATGCATTTTAACTCCAAAGAACATTTAACATGTTTCTTTCATATATCTAAAGAATTCCCCACTGAATTAGAACTGAAGAAACTTCTCGGATGAGAAGCAAAACATTTTCAAAGGAAAAAAAACAGGAAAGTTCAGTTACCTTTTGAGAAAAAAAGCATCTTTGCAACAACCATGACCCGAATGATTGAGAATCTTCAGAGATCTAAATGAGGCGTCCTTGTTGTTCTCTGAGCTTGGTTGTTTTCTTGCAGACATCTCATTACTCAAACTAGGTAACGTCATCAGTGCTAGTAAGGAGTGGGGTTTGTTCTCAGTTTATATTCTAATGAGCACCAAGGAACCATCATTTCAAACCGGAGCTACAAATATTATTTATTGGTAAAATATCTAAAGAAATGTTTGAAAACAGTTAGTTATATTCCAGTCTACAGTTTTTATCCAGACATTATACATGTAATTTATTAAAAATATCTAAACAATATTCTTTGTTATCTCTACCCTCTAGTAGCCATTGAAAGCTGGGAGATTAGCACATCTGCTCTGCTCATAGTGCAGTTCTCATTTCCTGCTCATCATTTAGAAAGCTACTGCTGTCACTTCCTCTAAAAGGATGGCATGATCAAACTTTTAGAAATTGTGAAGACTTTGTGTTAGGTTTTATGCACCAATGTTCAAACTGTAGGCCCAAAGTGATGGTGTCTCTAAAAATAATTTTTGCTTGTGGCATATTTTGGAGACATTCTTTGCTCATATTTAAGCAGAAGGGCTGCATGAATTAGTTAGAAATCCATGATTCAAGACAAGGCACAAGGAAATAATTAAGGAGATTATTAAGATGTTGAACAACATTCTCCAGAGGCCTTCATTGAAGGGATGAAAAAGTGGAGGAATTTGAATTCAAATTTTGAACTTCTAGGTCACTTAATTTAAACAACTGCTTGAAAAGGTATTAAGGAACAGCCCAAAGAAAATATTTGATATTTTTCAGTTGTTTCAATGGTGAAAGAAAAAAACATAATTTGATGATAGCTTTGCAGTTTTATCCAGTTTATGATGACTAGCAGGAAGGTTAACTGGATGGCTACTATTTTATTTAACTGTCGTCTGAAATATGTAGAGCCACAGTTCATCTCTGAGGTCAATCTTTCAAAGAAGGCAAGTTGATTGTTGAAGGAGATATCTAATGGATCCAAGAGATGTAACACCTTTCTTTAACTAGAACCAGTAGGCAGGCACTAGGAATTGCTGAGCGGGTTGCCAAAAGTAATGGTGTTTCGGTGACAAAAAGATGGCTAGAAGGTGAAAATTGGAAAAATTTCATTAGTGCAAGGAACACTAATGCGCTTGCTGGAAGCTAGCTGGATCTTTATTATGGTATGGATGGACCTTTGGTGAGCAGGATGTCTTACCTTATGGCAAATGATTGGTCTAGATAACTTGTGACTGATAGGTCCTTGTTCGTTGTTCTGTGAATTTAGCTCATAAGGAATTTGAAACTCAAAGTTTGTCAGACTGTTTTGAATCTGTGAATTCAATCTCTGTACCTCTGTCCAGTCCTATCTTTCCTCTTGAAAGATTGTATTGCAAAGGCAAAAGGGTTAAATGCAAAACCATTAAAATACATGTCAAAGGTGCCTTACAAGGAAAAGCCACTGGGCTTCCTGCAACACTTTTATCTGCAGCTTAGCTCCCAGTCTCAGATTCCTCTGCTTTCACCTGCCTCAATGAAATATGTTCTAGCTACTTATCTGGTTGAAAAGTTCTCCTGTTCCATCTCGGAATAAGTTATGCTTCAGCTCACTGTAAAGAATTGAGGCCTATCATTGAAATTGGATGGTAACAATGCTCGACTCCATCCAATTGTCCCAGCTCTACCTTGAATTAAGGAATTACAGCAGTGACCCCCAACCTTTTGTGCACCAGGGACCGGTTCCATGACACAAGGTTTTTCCAAGGTCCAGTAGGGGCATGATTTTGCATACTGCCTGCATCTTGTGAATAGGGCACGACCTGGTTTCCGGCATGCCATGGCCTGATGCCAGTTCATGGACCAGGGGCTGGGGACTCCTAGATTGCACGGTTGTAAAAAGGGAGTTACTTTTTTAAAAACATACATACACGTGAATCTTTGGCCATGGACGTGGAATATAACGTGTGCTGATTCCAGTTCTTTCAGCTGAGATCTTGTTTGTCAGAGACAAGGAATAACCCCTGTAGAGCTGTATTTCTGAAATATATTCCTGATTATTATTTCAGTATACATTTATATTTCCGATTTTATTTTTAAGCCCTTGAGTCTCCCAGATAAGTTCTTTGACAATGAGGAAATGGCAATATTGACAAAATAAAACCTGTGGGTACTTCTGAAATTTTCCATTTTTTTAAAAAAAATTATTAATTCCAGTCTGCACTTTGTTCACAGCCCAGCGCTCTGCTCATGAACTTCCAATGGTTGAAAGACAAGATGTGGACACCTGCCTTGTATACGGGGGACAGCAAATGATTTTAACCGGCCAGAATTTTACAGCAGAATCCAAAGTCATCTTCACCGAGAAGACGCCAGGTAGGGCATTCTTTGCATTCTTTCAGTCCTGTGGCTGATGAAGGAAACCCATGCCTTAAAAATCCATTCTTAAAAAAAATATTATCAAAATAGGGCCAGCAACTGTAAGTAAGGGAGCTCTTTTATTATAATTCAATTGCAGCTTATGTGTACACGACAAGATGAATATACTTTATTATTATGAATGTATCTTATGATTGTAATCACAGTTTGTTTATTGTGTATGTAGGTATAGAGCATGTACACCGGAGACAAATTCCTTGTGTGTCCAGACACACTTGGCCAATAGATTCTGATTCTGATTCTTTTCACAAAGCCAGTCAGGAAGAAACAGGGAGGCAATATGATAGTTTGGTATTCCATTTTTAGCACCAAGCAACCAAACCTGAACAGAGGTTTTTACTGGAGATTTCCAGTTGGAATCTGGATGAACACCTATCAGTTAGTGTAGGGAATCTCTAGTGTGGGAGGGGGGTGAATTTGATAACCTCATAGATCACTTCCAGCTCTATAATTCTTAGGGGTGGACGTTGTCCTTGGTGTCCCCTCTGCCTTCCACAACTTGTTAGCAAATAAATAGTAAATACTTCCTCAGGACCAGTTCAGTTACTAATGAATATATGAGCATATTCACAACTTCCATAACCAAACGGAAGTAGTACAGTTTGCTATAGCATTCAGTTTTTTTTTACTATCCAGTGTAGCCTAGACTCTTGAGGTCTATGTAGGGGCCCAACCCACTTCGTTTTGAGGTTCTTCAAAGATAATGCTCGAGGCTACCACTTGCTAGCCTTTCCAAATCCTAGTTCTATGCATTTTGCAAAAGTCATTACTCAGTTCCCCCAAAAGCTGCTTTGACCCTTTTCAGGTTTGTTTCCTTCCTTTCTTCTAAATAGAAACATCCCACCTACAACCTGAAGTCCTTCCAGGGAGCTAGGTTAGGCTGCTGTTTCTCATTCTGTTGTCTACCAGTTTTGGAAATACTGCAGTGCCACTAACAATATCAGCCTTGTTGGCCAGTTATTATGTAAACACTAATTCTAGCACCCGTGGAGTACATTACATTGGAATATGTTTAGTTCGGCAGACTTTTGTTGTTGTACACAAAGTTTTTTTTTAATAATCTGAGGCAGGGAATGACTCCCGAGGAAAATTCATTGTATAGAATTTGTGAGGATATTGGAATCACTTCCATATTCTTCTGCAGGTTGCCCAGCTCAGATAAGTAATTCTGAAAGAAAACATTGGTTAATTAGTAATGTCATTTCAGAACATATGATATAGGGCAGTCTTTCCGAAGGCTGAATGCATCAAATTGTCATCGCCTTACCAAAGGAAAGTGGTTATTGTAGTAAGAACACATATGGAAGATGGTGGTCTGAGGTGACGGATACTACAACTGCCCATTCATTCATAAACTTACATGCTAGTCCCTTACGGAACTCTATGCAAGAATTTCCTCCCAAATGAACCTTTTCCTTCCAAATGAGACTTTTGGGGTAGAAATATTTCAAGGATTTTAATGTGCTATGTGTGAGTCGGGAAAAGGGCCTGCTAATCGGTAGAAACTGGGAAACTGGAACAAAGAAATGGAACTGTGTCTAAAAACAATGGATGATTTGCTTTGATAAGGGGTCAGTTTAAATGAATTTTCCCTGAGATATATGTGCAAATGGATCATGTGTTCTTATTCCTACCAAAAGCAGCCTCCCTGAAGAGGTCAAAATCTGCAAGACGGCTGGGGCAGCATCAAGAGGTTGAAAGGCTTTTCTCTTTACTATGCATATATAAATACCGAGGCAGCTCTTCAGCCGAAAGCCAAGTTTGCTGTCTTGCAGATGCTGACACCCCATTGCCGTCAACACCATGATCACGGATTGATTGATTATGTGTCATCAAGTTGGCGCTGACTCTTAGTGACCACACAGCTAGATTTGCCTCTTTTCTAATGATATTGATCCCTCTTCACGATATAAGCATCTAGGAGCCATGGTGGCGCAGTAGTTAGAATGCAGTATTGCAGGCTAATTCTGTCGATCGCGAGGAGTTCAATCCTGACTGGCTCAAGGTTGACTCATCCTTCCATCCTTCCGAAGATGGTAAAATGAGGACCCAGATTGTTGGGGGCAATAGGCTGACTCTCTGTAAGCCACTTAGAGAGGGTTATAAAGTACCTTGAAGCGGTATATAAATCTAAGTGCTAATTGCTATCCACTGCTTTGCTTTTCCTAAGAGTAGCACCGCTAAGAGATCTGCACTTTGAAAATGAACCATAGCTCAATGGCAGAATTTATATTTGACTATAGAAATGTCCAGGTTCCGTTCTCAATATCTCCTACTGAAACAAACTTCAAGTAGAAGATGCTTGTCTGAATATGTGGAAAGCCATTCAGAACGTCCAGATGCGGCTTAGTTCTCAGGATCCTTCTGATAGTACGGCCATTGTAGATGATTCTGAGAGTACACACATCTGTAACTTGCAAAGGTTGGGAAATACTGAATGAGACCAGTTATCTATTTTGGTCAAAATAATGTCATTTTACTGATAAGACTTCTGAATATACATGGCGTGTTGTCAAAAGACTATATTCTGAATTTTGTGCATATTCTTATACCTTTCAAAAGCAATAAGAATATTTTGATTTAATTTATTAAGCTTAATATATTATATATATATAGGACTTTTCCTGTGTAGGATAGAGAATATCTTGGTGACGTTTCGATGATGTCTCACTCGCCATTTTCAGTCTGGTGCTTTTGGAAAAGGAATCACTACACAAATGACCCAGTAGATCACAGCACAAGACCAGAACTCCACATCAAAAGAACTCACAAGGTCACCTTCAAACAACTCATTACCCAAGTCATTAAAACACAGGAGACTAATGGAAAAGCAATCACTACACAAATGACCCAGGAGATTACAATACAACATCCCATTACACCAACATCAACTCCAGCAACCAATGAAGAAATAACAACTCAGCCAACCAGCCCAGCACACCAAACCCTCCCACAAGTATTCACAGATAAAAGGCAACTCCGATCACACTTCACTCACACTAGCAAGAAGCCAAAAGCACCAGCCTGAAGATGGCAAGGGAGACCTCGCCAAAACATCGCCAAGATATTCTCTATCCTACATGGGAAAAGACCCAAACACATCTAGACCTACACACAGACAGACACACACACACACACACACAAACATTTTATTATTTTTACTTCCTATTTCTAAACCGCTCATCTCCCTCACTGCTTTTATGAAAGCACCGATGTTCTATGAATTCTAAAGAAGATTACCAGCCCCCAAAGTCTTAGAAACCTAGGACAATAACCATCAAGTCCGTAAGATTGCTCAGATACTTGCACATATTTTAGGTTTTAGCATAGGATGAGTTTAAGCTGGCCTCAAGATAAAAATTTTCCTTCGAAATCCAGGCATAGGTACCCGGTAGCTCTTCCTCTAATGTTATTTTGGCAAATTTTTAAAATCACGTTCTTTTTTTAAGCATAATTCCTGATGTTGGGCTAGTTTAAGGCTATCTTCCTTTTTTTCAATTACAAAGAGTGATAAAGATTTCCAAATAATTCAGTCACTTACTAGCCCGTTGCAAGTACTGATCGCTGCCGTTCCTTTTCCGGAATCAGAATCCATGACCGTTCCAAGAAGATGACAAGATGTGTCTACACTTGGAATAATCTTAGCACCAAGATAGTTGCCGTAGCGTTTCTCTAGAACATAATTATTGGACAGTAATTCTCGGTGAGGAGTTAAGTCGAAGAAGAGATCCTTGTTTTTGTGCCTAATTTTATAATATGCGCTACTGTCCCTTCTCCTGGAGTCTCTTTTCCCTCTGAAGTTTGAAGCATGGTGATGTAAATGATAGGAGAGAAAATGTCCATCTCCATCGACTCTTTCTGGGCTAACTACTTGATAATCTTGCAGTGCTTTAGCAAATTGATCTAGGGAAGAAAAAAAAGTTGAAACTAAGCTCTTTTAAGATCATCCCTATTTAATTAGAGTTTATCGCATTTACAGTGCGTGACATTATGCCATTCATTCCATGCCAAATCCAGAGTTTGAACCATTGAAGCTCATTTGAGACATCGTGCTTACATTCTGCTCAAAATATATCTATTGAAATAAATAGCCCTTTAATTCATCGTGACCTTGTTTCAGTACGTCTTTGATAAGTGAAATCTTTCTTCTTAGTGCTCCTAGAAATAGCCATATGGCAGCTCCTAAGCGAGATCATTTAGCGGTGAAGCAAGATGGTTGTGGCTTTGAAATGCCAACATTTTCAGAAACTCTTAATTTATCGGTCAGTGAGTCAAGGAACTCTGTAACTCTGTTACACACACTGGAAGTGGCTATTGGACTAATTAACTGACCCCACCTTCCTTCTTGTGCTTCCTGCTTCCCTGCCGCCCATCTTCTTTCATTTCATATTATTGTACTTCCATTGTTTATTTTTGTTGCATTTGTTTGCTATTGTTATGTTTACGTTTTTTACCATTTTTTCCTGCTTTATTTTTGTAAGCTGATCAGAATAACCCCACGGCAAGATGGGCAGCAAATAAATTTAACAAAGGGATAAATACATAAATTATGAATGCTTTAGATTTAGCATAGTTTCTTCATGATCTGGAATTCATCTCTAGGAAATATTTCACTCTTTAAGGTCAGATGGTCTCATCTAATTATCCTCCAGATAATATTAGAGCTACAGCTTCCAGAATTTCTAGCCAACCTATCTGGAGGACAAGCCAAGTTCTGTCATTGTTTGTTTTACTTTCTACTTTAATAATTTTTAATTGGCACAATGAATTCTTAAACTGTTTTATTTTCTACATTACCTACAGGACAATGTAAACAACACATGGGACAAGATGAACCCTGTGCGGACATCATGAGAATATTTTGGACACTTGGCAACTGGCATGTACTTACGACAGTTGTGGTATCCAGGAGTCAGGATCTTCTGACAAGCAAACTCAATGCAAAAGGCTGATTCACTTAACAACCATGTTGCTAATTTAACAACTGTCTTTCATAGCAACAGACATTTCAGACTTATTTGTCATCATAAGTCAAGGACTACCTGTATCCCCAGGTGAAGATGCTGTCCTAAATAGAAGCCTGTTGACAAGCATCTGCATTTTGAACCCAGAACCATGGGGATGGTGGTGAGTGTGAAAAATACTCATAAGTCACTTTTTCCAGCACCATCGTAACTTTGAAGACATTAAACACACTTTTGTAAGTCAAGGATTACCTATACAAAACTCAAAGAAATGGAGTGATGTTTTCAGAATCAAACCCATGACAATTTGCAACTCTCCCAGAGGCACAAGGCTGTCAAACATGCCGTTAAAATTGTACAGTCAACAGCTGTGAAAATATCAACCCATCAGTATTTAAGCGCAAGTCCCAGGACTTGCCAATGGGGCCTCAAAGGTCAAAAACAATCCCTTGTCCAGGCAAAATAGCGATGAATAACAAACACATTCATGCAGCTTGGCTGGATTTGTGCAATTTATAGACCTCATCATCATAATAAACTTGTTCCTTGGAGCTGAAATTGTAGGGCAAAGCCTTTTTACTTCCTTCTTACTTTTTCCTTGAGTCAGATACTTTTTTAAAAAAATTATATTGAGGGATGAATCAACTGCTCAAACTTGGTCGGACGGAAAAACACAAGAGTTGTTCAAAATCCCATTCAGGACGGTTTCTGGAGCGAAGCTGATTCTTCCGAGGAGAATGGTCCTCGGCGAGCATTTTATTTCTTTTTTCTTGGGGGGGTTAATTTCAGCTTGAAAGCGACAAAGCGTTCACTGGCTGCAAGGAGGGTGTGTAATCGTAATTGCGATTTCTACAAAAGCTCCAATTTTGGAGCGGGGAGAGATTCTCCGCCGTTTAAATCTTCTGCTGTGCTTCTGCGTCCACTTAAAAGAGCTGTGGTGGGCAGCAAATATTTCACAGGAGGGGGGGGAAATAGGCTACATATGATACACAACCAGGGCCGGATTTGGATGAAAAGAGGCCCTAGGCTATCCCACTTAGGAGGCCCTTTCACCTCCCATGTTTAAGTTTGCAAATTATGTAAGTTTGTAAATTATGTGAGAGATAATAAAAGACATCATTGAGGCCCTAGGCTGAAGCCTAGTTAGCCTGTAGGAAAATCCGTCCCTATGAAATAAATCCAGAAATATCAAAACGCTTAGATTCCATCGCACAGGGGAAGGAGAGGAAACTTCTAGCCACGTACTTGTGGACGGCTCCTTTGTTTTAACAAACTTAAAATCCAGAGTGCGGGAATGTGGAAGAAAGACACTCCATCTCCCTCCGCTTTATGGCTGCTACCCTCATGTTAAAACAACACAAAAACAGAAAGCTACTGACCTTGCTTCTGGTCTGGAAAGACAAATCTTCCCGGCGGAGGATTTCTAGCGGAGCAAAACGCCTGGATGTTAAGGAGGTGAACCCAACAGGAGAAGTTGACAATCCAGTTTCTTTGGATACATGGCATGTTTTGGATGTGGGGAAAGAGAAAGCGGTCCTTTCTTTATTTAAAAGTGCCTAAGTAAGAGGGGGGGCAGGCGGGAGGGAGAC
>JANHFO010003937.1:222940-235082 GCA_032468095.1 Pareas carinatus
CTCAGCTATGCTGGCTGGGGAATTCTGGGAGTTGAAGTCCACAAGCCTTAAAAGGGACCAAGGTTGTAGAACTCTGGTCTAAAGTATTATCAGGTAGTTTGAATGTCTGTGGAGATTCTCAATCATTCATGTCATGGTTGTCCCAAAGGCAACTGGACTTCGTTTTTATACAGGCCCGTTGCCTTTAAAAAACCACCCTAGGGACAGTGTGGTTTGAACATTTTGGATTCATGAGATTTTCTTAGTATTATTTGGGTGGTTTGGTCACCAAATAGAATCAAATGCTTCTGTTGTTTTAGTTGTGGAGCACTCTGTGTCATTTTAATCTACAGTTAGATTAAGTCCTTTATATGCAGCAGGCATCCAAAATGAGTTTGCTGCTTGAGGGAAGGAAGTGATGTGGTGAGGTGAGATGTACCATATTAGACTGCAAGGGAGGAAGGGAAGAGTTTTCAGTGTTCTCATTTGCAAAATGCTGACACCTGTTATAGCAGATAGACTCATTTGGAAATGTTCTCTTTATTGTGCAATTTGTTTAAGAATTGCAGGAGGATTTTATTGGCTGGCTTGCTTGACATAAAGAAGGGTTTTAAAATGGCACTTCTTATCTGCAGCCAAAGTGATCCTATCCATTCCTGTCTGAGCCAAATTCCGCCACATTGTTCTGTCTCAGCTGTTGTAATCTACCTGTTGTAACACTTCCAGAATATCTGTGTACTGTCTTCTCTCTTTTCTTCTTCCAGTTAAAGGGAATCTAAATATATGTAATAATTACTGTTCATATCCTGCTCATTTTTCCTACTTTCTTCTCCAACTTCAATTGCTTCCTGCCAAGTTGGAATTGATATGGCGAACCTCTTGACATAGGAACATCCGGTTACTTTTCTGTATTTCTAGCCTATTTTTAATCTATGAAATGCCTGTCATAGAATAAGTAAAAATCACATGTCCCACAAAAACTGATCGATTCAGTGAGAAGAAACTAAATGTGTTTGGATTTAAACATTTGACCTCCACGAACTCCTGGCAGCTATTTGGATAAATGCATGTTGTTTTCTTATGAATAATATATAGAAATTGTTTGCCATTGCCTTATTCTGGGATGGGTTTATGACTCAATCTGGCCTACAGTCTTGAGTTTTTCAGGTAGGATCTCATTCAAGTACTAACTAGGTCAAATTCTATTTAATTTTATTGAAATCAGTCAAGGTTAGATAGATGCTGCCACCTGCTGTGGGCTACTCAGCTGTTAAAATGTTTCCAGTTCTCAGGCTTTCAAGAATTTCATTCACATTTAGGAGGCTAGGAAAGAAAATGAAATGGTTTTCTTAATTGGGGTTAGGTTGATGGAACAAACGGAGATAAGTAGCATCAAATTCAATAAAGAAGTTGGGACGTATCCGTGAATTATAAACTGTACAGGTAGTTCTTGACGTATGACTACAATTGTGCCCAAAACTTATGCTGCTAAGTGAGAAGTTTGTTAGGTGAGTTTTGTCGCATTTTGCAACTTTTATTGTCACATTTGTTAACTGAATCACTGCAGTTGTTAAATTAATAATATGGTTGTTAAGTGAATCTGATTTCCCCATAGACTTGGCTTGTCAGAAAGTTGCAAAAGGTGATCACATGACCCCAGGACACGCCCTTCCCCAGATAAATAGGAGTCAATTGTCAAACATCCAAATATAAATCACATGACCATGGAGATGCTGTGACGGCCATAAGTGTGAAAAATGGTCATACGTCACTTTTTTCAGTGACGTTGTTTCAAAAGGTCATGAAATGCACTGTGGTAAGTCGAGGACTATCTGTATGAGCACTCGGCTAGGCTAAATGAACGTGCGACTTTACAAATATGTGACTGAATAAATGAATGAATGCCAGATTTAAAGAGATAGAAATGAGGGTGGGTATGCATGCTCCAGCCCGTTTTTCTTCCTTCCATAAGTAGAAAGTGATGTTTTGTGATATGGGTGAAATTCTCTCCAAAGAAGCTCTCAAAATATTTAAAATACCGTATTACATCGATTATAAGGTGCCATCGATTATAAGACGCACCCTTATTTTTCTAAATTAGAAATAAAAAATCTGAGAAGGCCTCCCCCTGCTGGTGCCTGGATTATAAGATGCACCATGAATACAGAGATACCAAAATACAAAAAAACCCATGTCTTATAATCGATGTAATACAGTATTACATAGACTGTAGATTTACAAAATCATCAGGGGACAAGTAAACTCTTTGACAGCTGTAGCAGCTATTTTCCAATCAGCAGTCTTACCCTTTGAGACAAACAGCATTTGATCCATAGCACCCCAATTCAATCCCTACAGTAATTAAGAGATAGTTGGCCGAAAACTATTGCAAGCAGTCGGGTGGAGGGTGGCTTCTAGCATCTTGTCTAGCTCCTTGCCCTTTTTCACGACTAGCAGAAGGAAAATAAATGGTATAGACTTGTTAACTTTGCAGATCTGACTTCAGGAGTTGTAAACTTGGGATACAGTCGCCTTTAGGGCAGAATTATGCTGCTTGTTGGCTTACCGCAGGGCTTAGTCTTAGACTTAAATAGCTTTCCAAATGTGCTTAGTTTAATATGTTCGGTTTAGGTCATTTGAGTTGACTGATTGTGTGCTACAACCCTGCAGTTAATCTGCCTTGAAGGCTGACTGTTCTCTTGAGCTCTGCAGCTGCTGTCCTTCCTGAGGGTGGTTTGGTAATGATGCTTCAGCACACTCCATGAAAAACTGGAACCCTTGTGTGTGAGCTGACTTTAAGAACAATGAAGGACTTTATGCCTGTATGAACTCCCCTCGAGTAGAGGCTAGAATCTAAAATGCAACCACCTTGGAATAGTCCCAGAGATTCCTCTGATTCAACAAATCCAACTCATAATTTTACCTTCCCTTTCTCTTGTCCTACAGATTATGCTTTTTCCCCCAGCTTCTAACAATACTGTCATTTTACTGTCATGTTATTTTCACTTAGTAGTTTGTCCAGGCATATCAAACAAACTCCTTCCTTACCACCATCTAAAAAACATCTAGAGCTGGCTGAACTAAAAGAGGAGCCCAAATGTCTTTAATATCTTCAAGACCTACATTAGATGCAGCTTACTGTGCCTCATATTGAAGTTACAGGGAGTGGAAAAATTGGGCCTACACAAGGCAACCGTGAAAGGAACAGAAGCATCCATTAATAAGTCAATCCCAACATAAATCTTGCTCAACATAATCTTGGCCCCTAGTGTGAAGTGCTTCTACCGCTTTCATTCTTCTACCGTTTCTCTTTTTTCTTCTCGTCTTTTGCTCCCACATCTTCAAGGCAGATTGTTTTATCGGTTCTTGGAAGCAGCTCGTCTTTTCAGGTTGCAAATAGAGATCTTTTAACATAGGCCTGACTTCTCTTTGACAACAGAATATTTTTATGCACTTGGAGCCCTCATTATTACCCAGGTTGTTTTTATAAATGGGGAGCATTTTCTTTTAGGACAGTGTCAGCTCTCATCTGTGATCTGAGGTGATACAAGCCCAGTTTGAAACAAGTTTCTGTCCTAAAAATATAAAAGTGCTTTTTTTTTTGGAGAAGGAGGACCTGATCGTTATAGTTTAGAATTTCAAATGAACAAATACTGTGTGTATTTACGTACCCATTCTGGACAGATTCCTTCTGAGAGTTTGAGGTTCTTTTTTTAACCAGATAGATTTAGTGCTTTGTTTTTCAACGTACCAATATGTGTTTCGCAATATTTGAATATACAGCGGTTTTCAGCAGGCGGGCAGTTTGCACACTGGTATGCATGCAATTGATTGAGAAGTTGCTTAGTGGCTTATTTGCCACTGCATTAAAAAGCGAACTCAACACAATGCTAAAATGTGGAAAAATGGGGAAACTATGTTAATTAAACGTTATTTTGCAGAGTCCTCAGTGCTCTCTGAGCTTGGTTGTTTGCTTGCAGATGTTTTATTACCTGACGAGGTAACATCACTGCTAGTGAGTGTGGGGTTTTCTCCCTGTTTATATACATTAACTTTCCCTGCCACTGTGGTCGGGGTATGGCTTTCTCAATAGTTCCCTGACTGGGGTATTGCTTTCTGCTTGATTGTTTGTCTCATACTGATCCCCGCTTATCTAAATGCAGTCTGCTGAAGAGAATGTGTTCTGGTCTTTTTGTTTCCTTCTTAGCTTTTGCATTGTCTCTTGTCCCCATAATCACAAGCACTGATGATGTGACCTAGTCGGGTAATGAGACATCTGCAAGCAAAAAACCAATTTCAGGGACCACCGAGGAGTTCACAGTTCCACCCTTTGCTACATATGTTCCTTTCTGTTTAAACCTTATTTTCTTGCAATATTACCATTATGAACATGTTCTTTAATTGCAGCTATTAGTTCTGGAATGGAAGCTGTAAACAGAGCTAATTGCTGCATGGGGAAAGGTTATTTTGAATGTTACCACCACTTTCTGCTCCAACGTAATTATTTTATGATCTGTAGCTTCTGATAATTTTATTTTAAAAAACAACTACAGTGGCACTTCCAATGATACGCTTAGCATCCTTGCATCCTACAGATATTTAGTCAGGAATAAGTTCTGTGAATAAGTTATGCAAATGTAAATAAGTACATTTTGATACTATCAGTATTTTTGTGAGAAAAACCGAGCTTTAGAGTAAAGTGTTTTCAGATAAATTTATTGATTTAGCTTTAGACTGTTGCTAGAAAATATCCACCTCTTCAGTAAGCTTGCCAGTTTAAATTAAAGCAGAATTTTGGTTTTTGCTAAGCCATTTGACCTAATATTATGGAAAATATCTTTTCTCTATGTATCCTTATATCTAGATATCTATATCTGTTTATCTATATATATCTATATATAGGATATATATGTCAAATGCGATAAATGCTTTGCGGTTTTCATTATTTGCAGCAATAGAGATACAGGGTCTTGCTAGTTTTTAAAATGTTTCAAGAACATTTTCTGCTCCAGTTCCTGAATCTTATTGCTTTAATTTAATTTAAATTATTGTCTATAAAATATGATATTATTCAAATTTCAGTATGTAGTAATGATACTCTAAAACAATTCTCTTTTTGTTAGTGGTTGAGAATAATACTTATTATGAACATAGGGTTGATTGATTATTTTGCCTTGGTTCAAATTACTTTGCAGTCACTGGACCAGAGTAGTTTTTCGTACTGGATATGTGAAATATTTGAAAGAAATGGCTAAATTTTAGCCATCACTAAGAAAGACCACAGGATTAGCGCCATAGCAGAAATGTGATTTTGTTAGCGTTGGTAGAACCAATTATGGAAGAGGCAATTTCCCCCATCTACCCCCAACTCTCACTCAGCATCAAGGATATGAAAGTGTGTTTCATGTGCTAGTGAAAGATTTGTGTAATTTTTTACAATGCCTGCAATATGCTGACAAAGTAGAGCGGAAGGAAAGGAACTCATATAAGGTCTTTTGAGTTGCAAGGAAAGTTTGGAGGAACTAGGAAAGTTTTAGTTCAAGGAAGAAGCTAACGTTTGTGGGAACATCATAACAAGTTTTAACTTTGTTAATGGCTGCTTGGAGCAGGATGCTTATCAGTTTTTTCCCTCCTACTCTGTGCCAATTACGACAGATCAAGATGTGGTATGGGTCTCACACTGGGAAAGATTGTGTGACTAACAACTGTTTGTCCTTAGATAGTAGAAGCATCTCCACCTGGAAATATTTCCAGTACTGGACAGAAATAACAAACATTGAAAGGATTCTAGTTTTATTGAACCTAGATAACAGAATAGAATTGCTTAGGATGAGAAATCAATAGCTTTAAAATCCTAAAAGCGAAATTAGCATTGTGCTTTCTGAAATCTTCTCCATGCATTTGGACACACCTGTATCCCTTTACACCCAGTTTTGCAGCTGAATTCAAATTCTACATTAATGAATTTTAATGTGGTATGTTAATTTAGAAATTCAAAGAGTTGCCTTTTGCACGACTGACTTCAGTCAGATTCTTGACATTTCTAATTTGAACTTCATCTCTGATTTCGTGAGGTGGTCCTATGGAGAAAAAAAAGTTCAATTCGTTCAATGTTATCTTTCCATGTGGAACATGCAATAACTGGAGCACTACTTGGACCTCATTGGCATTGACAAATTCACCATCAGTCAGTTGCAAAACACGACTATACTCAGAACAGTGACAATACCTCCAACACCATCAAACATCAACCTGAGATGTGCCTACCCTAGGTCCCTGGGAAGGACTCAGTAGGTGGATAAAGTGCCAGATCTAGTCTGAACATCTGTCTGACTGTGCAATGAACCATAATAATAATAATAATTACCATGTATCTTTAGGAATGGGTATAGGACAACATGTGCAAAAAAAGTACTTTGAACACAATGATAAAAAGAAGTGCATTCAGAATGTCTTCCATACATTCTGGAACAATTTTCTTGCATGACTTAATTTTTTTTTCAGATGGGCAACAGGTTTGGGAGATGGAGGCCACAGTGGACAAAGACAAGAGCCAATCTGTAAGTTCACTCTATGGTTAGCCCTAGAAATACAGCCTTCCTCTTTGTATGAAAAAGAATATTTAGTAATAGAAAAAAAAATCATTCTGGATTGCTTCACAAGACCATAGTAAACAAAAATCCATTCTTGTCCTCATGTCTTGTGGGTAGGATTCTCATAAATAAGAGAAATAACAAAACTAATATTTTAAATAATACTGAAATTAATTTATCTAAGGTTGAAACCTCAGATACTGTATGTCAGCTCAACTGTTTCAGGGGGGTGCTTATAGAGCTACACGTATGCAATTGTTCATTTAAGAGTCATTCAAAGTTATGACAGTGTTGAAAAAAGTGACTTATGATCGGTCCTGACAATTTTGACCATCACAGAGATCGTGTGATCCAATTTGGTTGCATGGAAACCTACATATTTTTATTTTGATTGCAGTGTCCAAGGGTCAAATTATGACCATTTCCAACTTTCCCAGGGACTTATGACTAGCAAAGACAATAGGGGAAGCTGGATTTGCTTAACAACTGGTCCCAGCTGTAATCATAAGTCAAAGACTATTTGTATTTACAAGATTATAGCACAGTGATCTCTCACTGGTTGCAGAAATGAAGCCTACCATATTGAACAGCAAATTCTAGACCAAAGGTCTCCAACCTTGTTCTCTTTAAGGCTTGTGGACTTCAACTCTTCAATTCTGGGAGTTGAAGTCCACAAGCCTTAAAGGGACCAAGGTTGGAGACCTCTGGTCTAGACAACCACTAGATAGCAGAAAATAGAGGCAAAAAAACTCATTTCCTGACATCTGTTGATCATCAGGATTTTTTCAGGTTAGATGAGTCTATTAATATTGAATTACTGACACTATTATACTTTACTATCCCCACACTTACTTACTTATTGTTGTTGTTTTCAGAACATGCTGTTTGTAGAGATTCCAGAATATCGGAACAAGCACATTCATACCCCTGTCAAGGTGAATTTCTATGTTATCAACGGAAAACGGAAAAAAAGTCAGCCACAGCATTTTACTTATCATCCAGGTAATTTTTTTAATGGAGAGGAACTTGTTGCACAAACATTTTGTGGGAACACAGAGCTATTGGCTATGGCAACCCAATAGCCATGCAATATACCCAAGGGTGATATAGTACTTGGATGGGAAATCACAAGGAATACCATGGTTGTAGAGCAGAAAAATTGAGAACTCTCTTGAAAGATGGCAGTAGTGAATCATTTCCATTCTACTGGTAAGATAAATAAATAGATGTGGTCACAAAGCATCAGGAGCTGAATTCAATTCAAAGAAGACTTCACTTTCCAAACTAGGTGGAATCTTCTTAGATTAGGCTAAGAGAGTTGTATTCAGAAACACTCTTTCGAGGATTGTTTGTAAGATTCCCATTTTGAGAATCAATTTGTGCAATCATTTCCCTCCAACTGAGCATTAGTTTTCTATCTTGCTTTTCCTTAAAGGGAATTATAAAGCATCCCACCAATGAAATAACCAATGAACATGATCAAAATAACCAATGAACATGATCTTCTTGGCCAGAGCTGCCAACTGTCCTTCAAGTAGGAATCACAAGTTCCAGATGCACGCCTGTTATGTTTGAGGATGCCAAACCCATTCAGAACTAAAAAATTACTATCTTCCCAGGCGCTAGAACTTTCTTGAGTTGAGTCCAAGAAATTGCTTCTTCCCTATTCAGATAAGTCATGGCCTTCAGATGCTAGGAAAAAAACTTGCCTTAATTGGCCTAGCCTAGCCTTCTAATTAAGAAATAATTACTGATACATTAGTAATTTTTCTGGCAGCAGTCGGGTTGTTGCTTATATACCCAGAATTCATTCAGTTCCTTTATATTCTCATATCACTTGATGCTGACTTTACTAGAGAGAATATAAGCAATATTTCATTTTACTGGGCTTGGTGAAATTAAGTATCCATGTTCAGCAGATAGTCATTATGTGCATAATGATGGAGATCTATATGCCCATGAACATTATTCCACTACCCCTTGTAGCTGAACATATCAGCTAAGTCCATCAAAAAGTATTTGAGGACAAACCAATAGAAAGTGACACGTAAGTTCAAATTCTGGATGTAAAGTAAGTCTATAGTGCCCCTTTGCTTGAATCTACCAGTAGATATTTGAGTAATAACTGAAAAGTGAGCAAGCTGAAAACTGGTAAAGGGGAATTACAGTGTCCGGAGTCATTCATCTCTTTGAATGTCTTTTAGCAATTCTTTTAAAACTGATATTCTTTATGTGCTTTGTTCCAGTGCCTTCCATCAAAACAGAGCCCATTGATGACTATGATCCAAGTTTAATCTGCAATACAGTACACAGTGGTCTGAGAACAGTAACACAGCCTTATTATTCACATCATACAATGGTCTCGGAGTCTCCTTCCTGTCTTGTGGCTACAATGGCTTCTTGCCAGCAATTGCATTCAAATCTCAATTCCCCTGAATCCCAGTATCCTTCACAAAACCAAGGAGCTATAATATATCAAAGAAGCAAGAGTCTCAGTCCGAGCCACCTGGGCTACCAGCAGTCCAACCTGATGGGTGCCCAGGTTTCCATCCCAGATGTCCATAGGTCAGTGCTTGTGCACACAGGATCCCCTAGCCAAAGTTCAGCAATGCTCCATCACTCTCCAGCCAATCAGCCATCTTCTCCAGTGATTCATTGCTCTCCCACAGCCAATCATCAGATGAGATGCGAAAGCCATCAAGAGTTTCAGCATATAATGTGTAGCGAAAATTTCACATCCAGCGGAGTGAGGCCCCATCAGCCTCATGTCAACCAAGCACAAAGGTTAAGCCCAAGTTCCTATCCTACTGTGATCCAGCAGCAGAGAACGGCCAAAAACGGACCACCAGTAAATGAGCAGAAGGAAGTGGCCTCAGCTGGAGTCACTGTAAAACAGGAACAGAATCTTGACCAAGCTTATTTGGATGATGGTAAGCAATATGTGCTTTTAAAATGTTATTTTCTCCCTAGACTGGTTTTTGAAAGACATGTTTGACTTCCTCTTTCTTAGGGTTCAAATCTATAATCTGGAGAATGCAAGTGGCTGCATTTGCACAAAATGATAATCTAGAATTGTAGGCTATTGTTCATATCCACAGATCTGCCGGTACACACTCCCTAATTCTCCAGTTGAGTTGCTTCTGCCAGTAAAAAAGAACTTCAATACCATTAAAATAATTAATATGAAAAAGTATAATATTATGATGGAATTTAGCTGCACCAAACAAGGCATGAATCAGAAATTAATTTCATGTCTTGATTTAAAATTCTGATTCTCATTAGGGTATCCCAAGCCAGGAGTTTTGGTTAGAGATAATGCTAGTGGGTTTTTTTTTGTTGCTAGTGACTTCTGCTTACCAGTGATGTGCAAAGAAGCATTTAGGAAAAGATTAATAAAAGAAAACCTCCAAGTTTCTGCTTTATCACATTATTTATTTCAGGACAAAATCTTACATTGCATTTTGAAAGCTTGGACTGTGACTTAAAAGTATTTAAAAAGTCTGCTCATTTTTTTAATTCTCTAGACATGTTTACCTTTGGATCAAATTCCATGGCTTAATAAAATAAGATTTTTTTTAAAAAAAATTAAATGAAAAGCACATAAAAGTTACTGTTTAACTGCATCAGGCATTTTTGCAATTCTCCAAGCACATTTAAAGTATACCAGAAGTCGATCTGTGGGCCATAGTTTAATTTTAATAACCACTTAAATCATTATTACTTTGTATTAGATTTATTGCATTATTTGTATTAGTTTGTCATATTTTCTATGTCTGCTTGTTTTTATCCATCCTTTTAGATTTTTTAATGTATTTTTTTCCATTTTTAGTTATTTTTTTTAGGTTTTGAATTTTTTGGTACCCCACCCTCCTTACTCTGGTTTTTGACTGCAATAAAGGCTGATTTGATTATGCAAGCAAATGAATAAAATGAAGGATAAAATAAGATACTAATATTCAGGCTTTTAAAAACAATAGACCATAAGTATGGATTCTGTTTTTGTAAAATTATTTTGAAGCATGCTGAATGACAAAAGAGCTTTTTGTTGTCAAGAGCAACATTTTTACTGTTTCTTATTTTTAATCGCCTTGAAGGTTATTGGGGTTGTGGCTTGTTTAGGTGGCAATGCGATTTTATCACTGGAATGGCTAGACTTGAAATTGTCTGCTTTGGAGGTGGAGAATCTGCAAGAGTTTCGATTCAAAATAGACATGAGAAACCTAACGTATCTATTCATGGTGGTATTATTATGTTCATGGTGTCCTGTGCTACACCTCCCAAATTTAAAAGTATTTGACTAAATATTTTATTAAGGATGCACTTGGCTGGTAGAACATATTTTTCTAAATGTTTGTAGATGTATATAGAATCTGTTGAAAATGTCATATCTTTGCCAGATATTTTCACTTAGAGGAAAAATAGGAAAATTGTAATGCAATTCATGTAACTTGGAAGGTTAGAAAGAAATGTCTATCCTTACAATGCTAATTATGGGTGTTTGTATGCAGATAGATTTGCTTTAAAAGGGGTAGTTTATTGCCTTATCCATATGAATAAATGGTGCCCTGGAGGAGATGGTTATGAGTTTTTGAGACAAAGTCATAAAGTTTATTGTGCCTCATAGTCTTCGTTGGTATTTCACTTCAGAACTAAATAAATTCTAAACCGAGCAGAACTGAACAAAGGCTATTATTTAAAACTTCAGGTTTATAACTGATTTGTTCCTTGAGACATAAACATTCTCTTCTTACTCATTCTCCTTACGAAAGCTTTCATGAATTAGAGTTTGAATGAAGTAATTTGCTGACCTTTGGTCATTGAAAGGAAGAGTTACTTCCTGATAAATTTGAATTGGTTCCCCTTTGTGATTTTGGATCTGCTTAAAAATACTCATGAGAGTTGACCCTGAGTGAGTTTGTGGGTGTGATTTCAGAACATGTTCACTAGGTTATTGTGGATGCTTAAAGATAGACAGGTTCCTAAGGCTCTTGGTTAAAAAAAAAAGTGTATAGTAATTCTGATTTTTCCCTCCTCTATCTTTGGGGGAGAGGGGGAGGCAGAGAAAAATACAGAAATAATGCTGGGAAAGTTCCAGAAAATTGCAAATAGGATCTGTAATTAACTGCATTCTTGTACCTTGCTTTGAACAAAGCAGAGGATCAATGCAATAAACTCTAAAAGAATTAAATGTAAATAACTTGTATGGCCACGAGATTTTTTTAAAAAAAATAGGGATACTGAGACGATAGAAGTAGCGTGAAATTATTTTCCTCCTATAGGAAAACAAACAAAGAAACAAACAAACTAAACATTCTTAGGACATTTATCAGATGGAATATGACAAACATATTTGTGAAAGCTCACTTTTTCCAGAAAAATTAAAATTGTTGTTGGAAGCAAGCAGTACATTTTGCTCTTATCACTGTCCAGATTGTGTATTTTCTGCTTCCCCCTCTTCCAAGGAAGATTCACTCTTTAACTGTTTGTGTTTTCAGACTGTCTTTCTTTCTTTCTTTCTTTCTTTCTTTCTTTCTTTCTTTCTTTCTTTCTTTCTTTCTTTCTTTCTTTCT
>JANHFO010003938.1:48268-65315 GCA_032468095.1 Pareas carinatus
CTTTTATGAATAACTCAAGGTGGCGAATATATCTAATACGCCTCTCTCCTCCTATTTTCTTCACAACAACAACTCTCTGAGGTGGGTTGGGCTGAAAGAGAGGAACGAGCCCAAAGTCACTACACTGATCTATATATATAAATGTGAAAAGCTGACTGACTGGCTCATCATCAGATCTATGAAAGCAGTTAGGAAACGGCCGTCGTGGGTTGCCTCGGTTGGGATACACCTTAGCCGTCTTTGCTTAACAGCTTGACTGACCTTCATGCCTTCACTATAATCCAGTTTCTCCATCTTTAAAGAGTGTGGATGCCTAAGGTGTCTAAGAGCTGAAGTCCACATATCAAAAAATTGTCAGGTTATGTTGTTCAAGCCTTTCCCAGGCAAACTTAAAGCTTGCACTGCGGATCTTCTGCAGAGAGAATAGGTTTTGACACCCAGATAGTTAATGCTTCATCTACAAGGTGCAGAAGCTATGGTCGCACCTAAAAATCAGATTTTTAGGTTGGAGGAATCAAATCCAAGGTTCCTCCAAAACAACTAGCCACTTGCAGGCCTATACCTTCTGTTTACTAAGTCTGCATTTGACCACTTCGATTATGTTCAACCATAATCATATACAAATTCATCAAGCTTAAAAAGCATTGATAGTATCTCAATTTAAAACTTCCAGTAGCGTCACAGATTACATGCTTCTATTTTCTTACCCAATATTCAATTTTCTTGGTAATCCCCATAGTGGAGCACGGGTACCAGCAGCTAATTATATACATATACATACACATACACATACACATACACATATACATACATATGCAGTAGTACCTCAGAGGGGACAGCTTTCCTTCCATCTTCCCCACACCCATCATGTAGTCGTGCGAATGTAAAATATTAAATAGCCAAATGAGAGAAATTTTATTTGAATTAATTATATTCCATGTTGTAAGTTTGGGACTGAAATAATAACCAAGCTCTACATTCAGGAGATTCTATAAAAATCCACTTCTGTTTTGCTGAATCAATATATCCAGAGCAAGCCATATCCTCAGTGATTGGAGTAGACAGCTGCCTGACAGCTCCTCAATCACTTTTTGAGAATCATTATAGATACTGACCAGTGCACTGGTCACTGAGGAACCCTGGGAGGTGGGGGAGTGTTAGACCCTGACCTTCAATATTGATTTTTGCCCGTAGGCAAAGGTCATTGATGTGCAAATAAAGAGCAGCAGAGAAGACAGCAGCCTGGAACTGCACACCAATGATGAGAGGACCAGAGTTTAAAGTTTCTGTAGAGGTGAATAAAACTATGTTTGTGTTAGAATTTATTTAAACCCTCCTTTATTATTTTTATAAATAAGTTGTGCAACTGATGATGATAGCAGTAGAGGTTTTTGGTATGGTGGATCTTCAGTCTACCAGATTATGGATGGCCAGCTGTGCTTTGTCAGAGGCCTTTTGTTTTCCAGGCAGGAATCCTAAAAGTGTTTCATCACACACTGAAGAGTCAAGAGGAATCAAAAGCCACAATGAAGTTAGTTTGCTTATCGGCAAAGGCTTCACCCCCATGTGTACTTAGGTGTAGCATTCCATTCAAATGACTTTTTTAGAATGGCTTATTCAAAAAGATAATAAAATCCAGCAAATCATCCAAATCAAAAACTAACAATGTATTGCAACAGCAACAAAAAACGATATGCAGGATACCTTTCTGATCTATAATTGTGACTGAAATTATTAATAAAAACAATTCTAGGTATAAAAGTAATAATAAAAAAATGAATCTATTGGGTTCCACATCAAAAATTCGGAAGAGCATGTTAAAATATAATAAAAATCCAGCAAAACCAACTTAATAATGACACCATGTACGTCAATTGGAGGAAGTACGTTCAACTGTGTTTATAAAGTGTTACTGATCTTGTCTGAGTTTTATTAATTTGTTCAACCATCTTTTATATGTACAAGCGATTAATCATATTTCTGTCTTTTATGAAAGTTCTGCTTATTGCATGCATGTATGCCTTTGACCCAGTATTGTCTCCTGGAGACTGCCTGGAGGAGACCCTGCCGTTTTCTTGGGAAGATTTTCAGAAGTGGTTTTGACGTATGGTAGGACAATGTGTTCAATGAGCCACCAAGAAAGCTATAAAGCATGAAGCTGTCATACCTCAGATAAACATTAAGTCCAACATCTTTGTGATACTGTAAGCAAAGGATGGGGAAAATGTAATTATTTTAATTTTCTCCACCTTATTTTGGACAGTACAGTGGAAGAGCCACCCATCTCTGCTTTATGAAGTGTCATCTTGAGAGAAGTTTCCTACACCATAAAGTAATGATGAATCCAACCAAGACAAAGTCCACTACTGATGTTAAACTGCTGGTGGTGACCTAATTCCAGGGATGGTCCAAGATAGCCCAGAATGGTCTCGTTGGTGGTTAGATTTTGAAGCATTGTTGGATATAGAATGCATTCCGCCATTCCTCATGTTGCAGCGCATACCTGGGGGAAATGGGAGGACTGGGGCAGATTTACAGGCTGTCAGCAGCAGGGCAAAAGGTCGCCAAGGGTCAGAAAGTCCATTTTAGAAAGATCACCATCCACTTCTTTCTAATGAAGCCATGATTTAAGCACGTGAGCACTGAACAAACCAACCATCATATTAAAGGATCAGGAAAAACTATATTTCTTTCACATTGTCTGGCTAGGACTGAGAAATGCACAGTGACGATCTCTGCCGAACACTGCTGGCACATTTGCAAAAGCAAAATGCACAGAATCTGCTAACTTTATTAATGGTTACTGTTCCAGCTTTCTTTATGAAATTAAATATAGCTTCCAGTTTATTTATTTATTTAATACCTTCCAGTGGCTGGCTAACACCAAACGACTCTGGGTGGGTTACGCTTTAAAAGCAGGAGCAAGTTAAAGAGCCAGTTCATAACTGCTAACCCTAATTCTTCCCTATGAATTCTCTTTAATGTATGTGTGGAGTTTGATGATTCTTTTCTTTTTGTCCCTACATGCACAACATGGCATGTTCTTATATTAGATTGTATTTTGCCACTTTGAAAGTTCTTTGTGAGTCCCTTTGGATTTTACCTCAAACATTGGATTCAATGGCTTTTGATTTTGTATCAATATGCACAAAATTACTTTCTAAATTACTTGACTAATGTAAGATAAGAGATCTGTTAGTCTGTTGTAGCCAAATCAGAAAGAGTAGCACTTCTCAGGGTAAAACATTTTATTAAAAGATGCAAGAGAGCCAATTTGGTCTAGTGGTCAAGGCATCAGGCTAGAAACCAGGTGATTGTGAGTTCTAGTCCCATTTTAGGCATAAAAGCTAGCTGGGTGACCTTAGACCAGTCACTCTGTCTCAGCCCAACTCACCTCACAGGGTTATGTGGGGAAAATAGGAAAAAAGGAAGGTGTGTTGGATATGTTTCCCGCCTTAATTATTTGCAAAAATTATGTTTATTATTTAAATGTTTCCTTATTGCTTTCCCAGAGGAATGAATAAAACAATTATGAGGTGCAATCATTAAATTCTGAGACTATACTCGCTGTGGGGGAATGGATCACGCGATGGCCTTGCATGCGCAGCAGTGACGTATAACGACCTGAGGAGAAGCTACACAAAGATTCAAAGTGCTGTCTTCACTGAGTCCTGGGTTACAGACGCTTTAGTTGGCACATGCATCCGCGCATTTATAAAATAAAGGAATATCGTCAACCGAAACCCCTGGGATGTTGAATGGATGCTCCATAGCGACAACGCACCACCTCACAGAGCTCTCGCAATACGCCAGTTTTGTGCTCGTAACCACATGGTCATCGTTCCTCATCCCCTGTATTCACCAGATTTGGCCCGCTGCGACTTCTTTCTATTTCCAAAGATGAAATTGACGCTAAGTGTCACCATTTTGGCATGGTGGAGCATACCCAACACGAATCACAGAAGGTGCTTGACAGACTTGAAGAATGCGACTTCCAGGAGGCGTTCCAAAAATGGAAGATGGGCTGGGATAGGCGTACAGCTGCCCAAGGGAACTACTTTGAAGGGAATGGCAGCCAAATGTAATGATCGCACCTTGTATATACAAAATTAATAACCTGATCATTCCTATTGATAGATTTTTGAACGTACAAAATGGCTTATAAACAAATAATACTGTAATAGTTTAAAATACAATATGACACAAAACGGGAAGAAAACAAACTCAGATTTCATTACCAGCTTTTTTTTAAAGAAATTATTAATTGGACTAGTGAAACCATGTGAAGGGAAAGAAGTACAGGACATGTTGATTCTCATTCCAATAGAGAATTGAGGAATATGTAGGTCATGTTCATTAACCATGATTTGGTTACAAATCATAAATGTTGCATTCACACAGTGGAGCCAAGGATGAATAAACTCCATTATTCCTCCCTAATATGATGTGTAAAACAGATAGTCAGTTATGAAGCAATGCTCCTTAAAGCAAGTGGGATTCTCCTGTCGAGAAAATTAGACTTTCTGCCTAGAAAGGGCTGTCCTGATCCCTCTTTTATATTTTATATTTGGGTATTTTAATTGGGGTTTTAAATTTTATATGGAAATTTTTAGGCCAGTTAGTTTAATTCTTTTAAAAGGTTTTTAACTGTTGTTGATTATACTTTTGTGTTTTTTACCTCTGGCTGTTTATTTATTTATAAAATAAATAAACAAGAGTGCTGAATGTGTGGTACTTATGACTGGT
This sequence comes from Pareas carinatus, assembly GCA_032468095.1. Lineage (NCBI taxonomy): Eukaryota > Metazoa > Chordata > Lepidosauria > Squamata > Pareidae > Pareas > Pareas carinatus. The sequence goes on from JANHFO010003938.1 coordinate 53,015, forward strand.
CCTTGATGTTCTAGTCCAGGGGTCCCCAACCACCGGTCCACAGCACGCCAGCAACCGGTCCATGCAAATAAGCCAAGGCCCATTAACGGGATGCAGGGAGCAGGCAAAACCACACCCCCTCTGGACCAGGGGACCAGTCCCTGGTGCTCAATAGGTTGGGAGCCACTGTTCTAGCCCATGGTCCTGTGATCACAATCCAGGTGCTTGGCAAGCAGTTCAGACTTATGACAGCTATAGTGTCTCACACTTGTGTGATTTCCATTTGCAAGCTTCTCAACTAGCTTCCTACAACCGAAGTCAATAAGGAAGCCAGCAGGAAAAGGTTGCAAGTTATTTCTGTAAACCACTCGCCCCGCCGAGACTTTTTCTCTGGAGAATAGCTGTGGTGTTTGAGGTCCCAGGGATCCGTAGCACACGCAGGTACCCGTGGCGGTCCCTTCTGTACCTCCCCTGAGCCAGCACAATGCCATGGTGGCACCCTGCACACCCTCCCTCACCTGGCACCCACCTAAGATTTGAAGTTTCCTGCCAGATTTCCCACTGACTCTGCTTGGGGGAAACCAGCAGGAAGTTGCGAGGAGGTCCTCACTTAACAACCCACAATCGTCAGTTAACAACAGCAACAGGGCCTGTTGAGATTCTGTCACTAAGTGATGGACTCAGGTGATGTTACACTTTACAACTGTATTGCTTAGCAATGAAAATTCCAGTTCCAATTATTGTTGTCAGGCAAGGACCATCTATAGTGAAGAGTTAGCTGATGTCAGAAATTCATCAGTTAGTTTATGCTAATTTTATCCACAGGTATCTGGCTGATCCTCACCTTTAATGGCATCTCCAAGGTCTCTGAAATCTACAGGATCCAGGACAGGTCTAACGCTGGGTAAGTTGATCATTTCCCGCAGCTCCTGAAGGTTTCAGAGGCAGAAACACAAGACAAAATGTGTAGGTGAGGCAGGAAGGCTGACACCGAAGCATAGAGAGGGTGATAGGTTTCGTTTTCCAAAACCAGCCAGTTAGGCACTGCCACCTGGGCAGGTTTTATTGAGAGTAAAAGAAGAATCCCCTGAGAATTATAGCATGCCTGGATTTTCTTAACTTTGCTTAACCCTGGCACCTGCAACTAGAACTTTAAAAGCAAAGACGACATTTAGAAGCAAATTAAAATGATACTCCTGGTAGGCATCCAGCACATCTAGTAAGCTGATGCTTACTGCTATGAGCAACCCTGAGAGAAATAGTGCACGCCTATCACATCAACAAGTGTGAGGTGAACCGTGGCCATCTTTTTCTCCCTCAGAACCACGAACCAGATGCAGTTTCATTAGATTCAGAGAACTACATTAGCCCCCAGCTTAAGTATCCAACATAATGGGGCTACTTCAATTTCCAAACTGTCGCCAGTGTCTGATCTTCGACTGGTACGCTACACTTGCTCTCCCCAAAGTGAGAGGAAACAGAACCAAAAAGAGCAGCTTTAGGCAGTGAGATGGGCGGCATATACATTTAATAGATATATTTTTAAGCACATTAAGTGAAAATAATTAATAGTCATATATTGTAGAGCAGCGCCCCTCAACCTTTTGGGCACCAGGGACCAGTTCCATGGAGAGAGGTTTATCCGCGGACCGGAGGGGGCGCGGCTTCATGGACTGCCTGCATCCCGTGGATAGGGCTTCACTTGTTTGCGCGGACCGGATTCTGGTATGCCGCAGACCAGTGCCGGTCCATGGACCAAGGGCTGGGACCCCTGTGGTAGAGGGTATCGGGAGTGACCTTGAGCAACAGGAGGAAGAGCTGCTACCAATGCAAAAGTCAGATAAGAGGTTCTTGAACTCAGTCAAGAAAGTAATATGAGAAAACCTCTTCCTAGTTCACACGACGATAAAGTGAGGAAAGAATCACATTCAGACTTGCAAATTCTGTCACTATAGCTGTTACAATAAATGTAGGTCTGAACTGTATCTACAGTTTTTCTTAGTTTGGTCTACCTTGTTGGGCCAAGATACATACCTGCATATGCCCATTCCTTAAGTATTTCACAATGTTTATATTGTCAATTACAGTATCAGCCAGCAGCAGTTTTGCAGAGGGCTTCAGGGCTGAACTCAAGGTCCAATCTGGGATGGTCACTGAGACCGGAGATTTTGTCTTTCGAGCTTTAGGATTCATTCTAGAGTCCATCTTGAGGGAACCTCTCTCTAGCTTGACTAGCCTGGCTAGCATGAGTCCGAAAGCTTCGGAAGACAAAACCTCTGGTCACAATGACCAATCCAGATTGGATCCTGCAACATTATGCTGGGACATGTATATTTGCCTTCATTTCTGAACTCAAGGCTTCGAAGTTGGGTGGGCTTTCAGCAGCCCCTCCTTACACATTTCTGCCTTAATATGAACTTGTCTTTGTAGCACAAACAACCTTGCTGGAGATCAGGAGTTGTAAGTGGACTGCCCTTCCTCCTTTTTTGTCTTACCTTTATGGTGAAGGCCACCTGCAGGGGACCCCTTCTGCCAATAAGATACACCCGCTTAACTTTGCTGCTGGCCAAGGCTGAGAAGGATTCTTCGGTGATGTCAGTTTTCTAGGGAGGAAGAGAGGAACATGGATTAGGGCAGCCAACATGGAAAGAGCAGCCATCTGCTCACATGAATTGCATTCAAGGCAAAGACCTTCTCTCAGGTTAATGCCACAGTAATGGAGCAGTTTGGTACAACAGTATGCATCATTTTGGGCAATTTTTCACAGTGCTGCATCTGTTGACAACACATCAACGCTGTGATGGAAAGAGAAAGGAAAAGGGATGAGAAGGAGAGAGTAGGAAGGGGGAGAGGCAACTCTAGTGATGGGGAATTGGTTATTAATGTGAGAAAAATGGCATTCTGCTCTAATAACAGCAAACTGAACACTTGATGCATTTATTAACAATACTTTAATCACATTTTCCTGTTTTAAAAAGAACTCGAGCAGCTAGCAACATACACAAAGCAATTTAAAACTAACATTTGAAGTCTCTGTAAAGAGAAACATCTAAAATTTCAAGGCAATAACTTTTCTATGTTTTCTGCCTCCAAAGCCTAAGAGGAAGCACCTTTAAGTCTGGAGAGAAATAGGCAAAGGTGGAGGATTAATCTGGCCTTAGGTTTGCCATTTTGATAAGAATCTTTTGAGTTCATGATGGCACTTCCTAAACTGTTCACTTATCTCAAGAATTATAACATCAGAGGGAGAAAGAGAAGCAAAAACTGCTCTCCAACCTTAAGGCAAAAGAGAGAATCGGGGAAGGCCAAGGAAGAGCAGGGAAAGTGGAAAGAGTCATGTCTCCAAAGTAGGGAAGGCAGCAGAACACAAAGCAAACCGGAAGTCTTCTCCTGCAGGACTTTGGAAGAGTGTTTCCCATGCAGTCACCCCAATCCTGCACCAGCAGATGCAGGGTGTGCTCCTCTCCCCTCCAATAAAACAGGCAAGTGTTTATCTGAACTGCAAGACTCCAGGATGCGTGCAGTCAGACAGGTCTTTGAACCAGGGATCCTGCCCGCAGCCTTTTATTCGCAGAAAGGTTATTTTCTGTCAGGTCAATAGCAAACCTCACCGTTTGGTTCCCCAACACCATCCAGCACCCTAGGGCCCGTTCACAACTTACTCGAAGAATTTCCAGAGGTGACAGGAGTATCCGTGCAATGTCCAGCGCCACATTCCCATGACCTAGGATGACCGCTGTCTCACTGTTCAAGTCTGGTTTCAGCTAGAACAACAAAGAGATGTTTCACAGTAAGCCTTCAAACTCATGCTAGCCTGGCTTCATTCCCAGTCTCTCCTCATCCAAGGCAGTCAGCCACCAGAATTTCTTCCTTATAATTTCAGGACCGGCTTGTGACCCTGAAAGCTCTTTCATATCCTTTCAGATGCACAAACAGTCCAATCACACAGAACACCCAGGAAAACATTTCTGCTTTCAAAAGACTTCTTGCAAGGAAAGAGCATTGCAAGACAAGAAAAAGTTACAAGAACAAGGCTCTATTTTCCCTTCATATTTATCACTTCTTCATAGGAAAAAGTACGTGGGGTGCACTGCTTAATACGGGAAATACCCTTTTGCAGTTATTTCTGGGTTTATCGTGCCAATACTACTCATCTGAAGAGCACTGAAGGCTCAAAACTGCTAAGCAGCTTCCATTATTTTCACAAGGAAAACTATTCACAAATGAAGCTGCTTGGGAAAAGCGGAGGGAACAGAATCATGTCCATCACAAAGGCTGCGGCACCCATGTTCCAAACCTGATGGCAAACGTGTGTACAAGCATTTCTCTCTCTTTTTTTCCCCTTAAGTCCCAGAGCTTCTCTTCTAGCCTTCTCATGGCAGATGAAAGAGAAGGATAATACCTTCCTGAAGATAGGCAAACAGGTTGCAAAGCATTCTGGGTTTAATGTGGCCTCTTCGTGTTCTTTTCCAACTGCAGGTCTCTCCCCAGGATGCTTGAGCAGGTGGCAACCTTAGAGGGTTGGGAGAGGGACAATACTCAAATTCTTACATTTCTGTTCTCTGGCAAGCCATTGTACCACCCTACAAATGCTCTCGCCGTGTAGATGCCTTCAAGGTCCTCCCCAGGAATTCCAAGGGTCCGGTTGTCCTCAGCACCATAACACTGCAAGAAGAAGGCAAATTGCTTTACAGCAGGCAAATCAGTGGCTCAAATACATATTACAGGGCCTATTTTCTGAGACAGCTTTTTTTTCCCCTCAACGAATAAATAACTGGCGGAATAAAGGTCAGGTACGGTTTCCTTTATAGTTGAAAAGCCCCACAAGTGTTGCCAGAGCACCGAAAGGCCATTTATTACGTCCCTCAATTCAAGGTCAGACTGCTGATTGCAAAACTCTCAGAGATTTTATATGCCACTATGACGTTGGCTATGTATTAGAGATACTGCTCCCTGAAGCGAATGAGTAGAGGCGTACAAAACTGCTCACTGTTCTTGGCTTCTTAATTGACAGGGCTGAGCTAAAATGGTAATAAGACAATGAGCCGGACAATTTTGGAAGAGGTTCAAGGAGGGAGGCCTCTGTACTGCAGGAAACAGAGTGGAGAGCAGCTAGGCCTGCCTCTTTGGTCACAGCAAAGGTGGGAAAGCATAAGCTCCGTCTTGTGGGGCTTTTTGGAGGGCGCGTGCAACAAAGACAATGCCACAAAGGTAGATGTTGAGCTCATTTCTGCGATTAACAACTTATGGCTCCTATATCCTACATATTTAATAGGTTTTTCAGGAGAGGACCAAGCCATACTGATTTGCAGCTACAGAATGCAGGAACTCCTATCATCTTTTGCAGTTGGCTGCCCTTCTGGAAAAGTGTGCTATAATTTTCCTGATGCAGATCAGAGCCCTGACATCTATAGGCCTTTCCCCCTTTTCCTTTTACTTGTTTAATCATTTAATTGCCCATATCGCATGAGGTATTTTCAATCATGAGGGACTCTGGATGCATTATGTAAGATCTAGATGAAATACAGAGATAGAATTTTTCCCAAAAATCTTACACCTTTGAACTGGTAAGTTACAGCAGGGATTATTAGAACATGCTATAAAGATTGTGCCGTAGATTTCATTTTCACATTGCACAATTGGGTATCTCTGCAAAGCCTCTGGAAAAGGTACTTTGCAACACCTGTGAGCAAGAATGACACACCTGTCTTTGAATTATTAAAGCAGCCACATATTTTGTTTCACAAGGCTGCTCTGAGTGCCATCTCCACCTGCCTCTGCACAGGCTGTATACGCACAGCCACTTGGCTCGCACTCAAGGGAAAGTGCTTGTATAAGCCTGGGTGCAAATGGCTAGGTGTGCCTCATGAGGTACAATGTATAACTTCAGCAACTGTAGTTTGCTTATGAAGACTCGTGTTTTTATGTAATGTCACAAGGATTTGTTCGACAAGTTTTGAAACAAGCCACGGTCCATTGCTGCGTTCATATCTCATGGTAGGCCCTGATGAGATTTGGTTGTTGCACAGAGTAATGTATGAATTCCTCTATTATGAATTAGCAACATATGTGAACCTTTCCCTTATGATTTTGGGAAGAAACATTAGTGAAAAAAATTACATTCAGGCAAGATCCGTGAGCTCAGCCAACAATTCAAGGGCAAAGAAACTCTTTAAGCCTAAATCAAATTAAACACATCACAGCTTAGCAAGATATGTGAATCAGGCTTAGTGGGTTCATTTGTCTATTTCAGCTAGATCCAAATATCAGAGTTCAAGGCAGAGCTGTGAAGAACTCCGTCTCCTGACAGATGGGAAGATGGTTCAGGATTTTACAACACTGGTCTATATATTTATTGAACAACATTGCTAACCTGGCCTAATCCTAATGGATGGCAGAAAAGCAAAACAACAACAACATAAGCAAAGTATAACAAGCTAAACCTAATACAACAGATTTCTTATACTATCTATGATAGCGGCCTCAGGATGTGGTCAGAAATATATTCCAACCATTCCAGGAATATAGTTAATCCTCAACTTGCGACCACAATTGTGTTCAATGTTTCCATTGCTAAGCAAGACAGTGGTTAAGTGAGTTTTGCTCCATTTTGCGACCTTTCTTGCGACAGTTGTTAAGTGAATCACTGCGGTTGTTAAGTGAGTAACACGGCTGGTTAAGTGAATCTGGCTTCCCTCATTGACTTTGCCTGACAGAGGTTCGCAAAACGTGATGACATGATCCTGGGACACTGCAACCGTCAAATATGTGCCAGTCGCCATGTGTCCGAATGTTGATCATGTGGCAATACTGCGAGGGCTGTAAGCGTGAAAAACAGCCCTTTAGTGTCATTAAACGAATTTGATGTAAGTTGAGGACTACTGTATAATGAAAGACAAGGTATGCTTTGATGTCTCACTCCTGACATACCTCCCTGTTCTCACAAATGCTATTCCTGCTCTTGAGCCTATTAGAAATCACAGGCGAGAACACTTACCAAGACCACCGCGTGGTAGGCCTTCTGCAGCTCCTCCACAGTTACATCCCTTCCCACAGTCACATTCCCAGAAAAGGAGCAGCGGTCAGAGCGGGCTGTCTGGGTAAACGAATTGATCACATTCTGGGGAAAAAGAGGTCAAGAGAGGTTCCGTCTGAAAGCCACCTCCTTGTCCCCAGCAGCTAAGCACCCAGGCAGGAGGCTACATCTAAAGGACGAGGCCAGCTCTGATGACTTTGCAGCATCTCAAGCAGCAGATCACACTTTGCAATTCAGGATGGCACCAGGCCAGTCAGCTCCATTAAAATGACCCATTTTTCTTCCACAGGAAGAAAGTAATATGGCCTATTGCCAGTGGTGGACATTCTAGTTGTAGACAAGGTCATATCTAACTTACAGGAAAACACAGTGTATAATCATCAGGTTTCCCTGTCCAAATTCAAATGATCTTTATTACTGATCTGTTCCATCTGACAAAAGCAAGACACCAGAAATAAAAACACCACCCACAGAATGCCACGAAATATTAGGGCTGTTTCAAAGAGTTCAAAAGAGGTTTTTTGTAAAAAGTGTTAAGGCAAGTAAAGTTCCTCGTTTCAAACTGTTAAAGCAGCCATGTCTTTTGAAAGACTCTTTTGGCATCTTCCAAAACTGTTCCCTAGGATCTGCGTAAGTCTCAGTTGAGACCACCAAGGAAGCAAAGTGGCTGTAGGCGCACAAGTATATTGTACTGAGAGAAAAGAGGACAGCTTTGGAAGCAGTTGCACAACGTGTCCAAAAGGTACGGCTACTTCCACAATTCAGAGAGGTGTTTCTTTCATAGTATTGTTCATCATAAAACACCTCTTCAGCCCTAGTACCTATTTCCAAATCTTGCATGCCTGCTTAAATATGTAGTATGCTGCCGCTCTTGTTATGACTCCCAAAATATCTCATATTTTCTAAGGGCTGTAAGCAGATTAAAAGACAAGACAGAAATGGAATGAAAAGAAGGTGGTGAGAAGAAGAAAGGAAGTAATTTCATGGGTTCCTTCCCTGCCTCCACCTGGGTTAGATCCCTTTTGTGACTGCTAACACTGAAATGAAAGCTAGTACCAACCTTAACTTCTGGGTGATCAGGAGCCACTCCAAAACGAACCAAACCAAACGGAACTGGCAACTTCTCATAAATATCCACCTGAGTCTGTTTGTGATGCTGGAGAAGACATCTAAAATCATTAATCCATTTAAGGAAAAATAAAGAGAGTGTGTTGAATTGGGACATTTAACAGCAATGAAACCCTCTTTTAAATTTAACTCTCAAAGTTCCAAACAAGTGAAAAGGGAATGTAAGCCTATCCATTTACCACACCTGCATATATCCACAAATGGACTGGAAGGCATCTCTACATCATCTCTATATAGCAGATCTTCCACAATCTTAACATTCACGGAATCCCACCGGGACTGAATATGATGCCCTATCAAAGCAGAAACCAACATCTGTGTGGGAGATCAATATATTGTTTAACCCCTTCCTGAATATCATGCTATTTTACTACAGTCAGGGGCTATCTCAGGCCTAGCTTTTCTGCTGACACCAAGATATATTTCTTACATTATAAGACAAAGAAAATTGGCAAAGAAATATTGGAGTAGGATTCATATCTTAATATAGAAGATTCTTAAAGTGACTATAAAGATAAAACCAGAGGCTTTTCTTTTAGGCCTAATGGATAAAGAACTTGAGGGGGAAATGAAACTTCGAGGTTACTTATGTTGACGGCAGCAAGATTACTTTTTACACAAAAATGGAAGACACTGCGATTCCCACAATGGACGAATGGCTGATGGAGTAAGCAGTGATGGCTAAACTGATTGCTTTGATGAAAGAAAAGACACAATTTTGTTTCTATTTGGAAACTACCCTTGTGCCTGAGGTGGGAAAAAAATGAAACTTTGATTTTGGGTTTTGCTGATTAGGTAGGCTTGGTGTTATAGGAATGGCTGGTATAAATTATTATATAAAAGTAAAAAGTTGAGGTTTCATCTTATTATCTTATTTTACTGCATCAAAAGGAATCGGAAGTCAATGGTTGTTTTTTTCCCCCCCTCTATTCAACATTTTTCTCTTTCCTTTTTTCTCTTCTATTTTATCTTTATTTTCATTTCCCCCTATATTCTTGTATTTTGATAAACTAATAAAAAACATAAAAAAGACCTAAAGATAAATTGTCCTAGGCCTATAGAGTATAGATTTCTGGATCCAGGTTTTAGAAAAATGCCACATACTACTAACTGATGTAAGATTTGCCTCTACTTTTCCTTCACCTGGCGCTCTGTCTAGCTTTAAAAAATACGCAAAAAAGTTGTATAAATATATTTCAAATAAATGAATAAAAAGCACTCATGCACAGATCTTATATTCATAAATAAATCTATGGCAACCATTTGCAAAGCAACAGAGCCCTCAAGAAGACGCAGAGTATCAAAGGAATAACTGCTAAATTTCCTGCTGGTGGGTAGCAAAATGGGGGAGATCACACCAATCTTTAACAAAAATGTGAACCAAATCCATACGTATACTCCTCCAACAAGGCAAATGAGTTTGAAGAGAGAAACATACCTATCCTGCTGGACTTGGTGTACATGTCTATTCAATGTATCTTAGAAAGGTAGTTGGATTTACAATTACAAAATCTCAGTATTAAATAGGGAGGGTGTGCAACGGTAATGTGAACTAAGAATTACCAAATGCTTATTCAATTGTTCCCATCTCTACAGATAATCGTCCCTAGTACAAGGCTGCAAGCTAGATAGGGAAGCAAAAATAAATAAATAAACACCCCAATTGAAGGTCTCTTGACTTTAGATTATGACTACATGCTCTCAAGACAGCCAGTTTGTTGTACTGGCTAAGGCATCAGGCAAGAAATCAAAAGACCGAGACATTTAATCCATCTTTGAGATAAAGCTAACTGGGTGACTTTGAGCCAGTCCCTTCCCCTCAGCCCTAGCAGGGAGGCAATAGCAAGCCACTTCCAAAAAAAACTTGCCAGAGAAACTTCAGGGACATGTCCAGGGAATCTCTAAGAATCAGACAGGACTCAACGGAAGGGGGGGAAATGCTCTCTACTAAACTTGCTCTCTTACATAATTCAAGCGTGCAGTAATGGAGACAGCTGACCCTCTCATAAGGTATCACAGCCTCTAAGTGACCTCAGTGTTACACATCAGCCAAATCTCTTTCATGTAGCCAAGATGGAATTACTGCATGGAAGAATATGACGGTACAAATATACCGTTATTTGATTATTTCATATTATACTGAATTATTTAAGTGGATTACTTATTGTATTCAACCTATTTGCCCCCCCCTCCATCTCACATGAATAACTCTTCTGCAAAAAATCATCTTTCTCCACATGTTTGTTCAATCCGTATTTTCTATAGATTTATTCAGTTTTCAAAATGTGACCTTTCAAGTGCAGATACTGTATTTCCAGGTAGATTTTGAATCATTACATCTCTGAAGGATGCACCCTAAAACATGAGATCTCTGGGTCCTTTCCTCAAGAGCCAAGCAAATTTGGATAGAACAAACATGTGGGGAAAGATGATTTCAAACACCAGGGCAGGCCTTCATTATTTAAATCTGTAACATATTTTGTCTTCTTTCGTCATTAAAGGTACATCTCCAGGGAAGCAGGGAACCATTAAAAAGCAATTTATGATAAACTGAAACAGATTGATTGAATAGATGGCTCAGCAATCTCAGTCTGGACAGGGATCTGGGCGAAGCGATATCTGTTGGCATTGAGAGCTGATAAAACTCAGGGCCAGCTGAAGTGACCGAGAAGGAAATTCCACAGCCAGGGAAAGGAGCATGTACTCTCTCTCTCTTTGGCTGAGCAGAGCATCTCACTGGCAGATGCACCAGCCTCAGGAGAGCCTCTCCACTGAATTTTTAATTGATGGGCAGGTGCAGAAGAGTTTGGCACTCCATCACATATTCGAAGTCGTGTGCATGCAGAGGACTTTATTAATGCTCAGCAAAGGAATGACAAACCAACAACAAGAAAGAAAAAATGTTGCGGCTGTTTTGTTTCTCCCCCCCTGAGCAAAGAACACAATGTCCTTGAAAGCTGGAGAAGAGCCACAGCATCCATTTCCTTCCCTGGTATCAGCCTGTTTCCTTCAGGATTATCTATCATGGCTCTCTACAATCAGTAACAGAAATACTATCTTCCCTGTTAGAACCAAGGTCGAGTTTTGAAATTAGAGAAGAGAAGAGAGTTCCTAATTTAACAGTGCCACATCCCTTGGTAAATGTAAGGAGAAAACATGGTTTACTGCCAATAATATTAACTTTCCTTAATATTAACTTTTGAGGGAAAATATATTTGAGCCGTTTTCCCCCAGCCTGTTACTTATCAATTACAATTCCCAAGGTATTTTACTTCCTGAAAGCAGACCAAATTGTTCCTCATCTCTACCAAAGCAAATGTTTAAACCCTGCAACCCCTTCAGACATCTGCTTCTTCCTTCTTTGGCTCTTTCTGTCCCTTTTCCACAATCTTGCTCTCTCCAAAAGTGCCCAGTGGCCATGCCAGTTCCAGCTGGCATGGCCACTGGCCCAAGAGCTCACATTGTGAAAGCAAGAGATCTAGTCCTTGCAACACCTTCAGACTTTGCAAATCCAGTCTCTGGTGTAGCCTCTGAACCCCAAGCAACATCTTAGTAGTTGAATAATTTTAATAATAGGAGGAGGACGGTCACACTGCAGGATCAAGCTTCCCTAAGCATCAGAATTATGAAGAGCACTAGCTGAGCCGGGAAGTAGGCATGGCAGCTGTTGAAAACTTCATAAAACAGATGAGAGACAATATGAATTTCACCTTGTCTTCTGAACTCACCTGTGTCAGAACCTGTGACTGAATTGCTTTCTTGGATACATCAAGCTTAACTTAGGTCTCCACTATTCTTGTAATCTATTTCTACTAAACAGTATTTCTTGGCTTCAGATTCATGGTCCAGCTTGTCTAAGCCTTTGGGCTTTAGATCTTTGCAGCTCTAGATCTCTATTTGCTGGTTTTGACACTGGCTATGTCACGTCCTTTGCTTTCAATCCTAGCCGTTTCATGGGGTGGACTTCCCAGCTAAAATTTAAAATTAGATCTGGGAATTGGGGGGGGGGTTTGGTATATTTTTTATTATTTTTATATAAAAACAAAAAACAACATGCTTACATATTTCCATCAACATCAGCCCGCTGGACATACAATTCCAATTTATTTCATCAATACTTATCATGAGCCAGGATAGTGCAGTGGTTAAAAGCAGCAC
>JANHFO010003939.1:21988-33814 GCA_032468095.1 Pareas carinatus
AGAATACTATGGCAGGATGAATGCATTTTGTGACGTTTTGTCACAAATGTGTTGACACGTGACATGATGAATTGTTTTGTGACATGATGATTGTACTAGATAATGACACAATGAATGTTCTTTACGATTATGAATGCACTTAATACGTACATGACAAGATGAATGTACTTTATGATTATGAATGTATCTTAGGATGGTAATAAATAATTATAGCCTCATGATTGTAATCACTGTTTGTGAATTATAGCCTGTATGTAAGTATAGAGCATGGACACAGGAGACAAATTCCTTGGGTGTCCAGACACACTGGGTGAATAAATTCTGATTCTCATTTGCAAGGGAGGGAAACAGCTCTGCAAGGAACTTGGGAAACCCTAAGCATTTTCGACAGCTCAGCTGGAGACACAGAAGAGACCCTTTGCACTACTGTTTCCCCAAAAATAAGATCTAACCGGAAAATAAGCCCTATCTGATTTTTTTGGAGGCTCGTAATGTGCTGCTTCTGCACATCCTGGAGGAGATTTCAGAACTCCCATTTTTCTCGCACCATAAGACGCACCGGACCATAAGACGCAGGGCGCCCAGAGGCATTCCGCGGGGCATCCAAGGTCCGGAGACTGGCCTGGAGGCTGAACTGGAGCGTTCCTGGTACCCCGCGGGTGCGCAGAAATCACTCCGCGGGACACTCCAAAGCCAAAGGATCAGCATGGAGGCCGAATTGGAGTCTTCCCGGCACCCACGGGGTGCCAGGAAGGCTCCAATTAGGCCTTCAGGCCGATCCTTCGGCTTTGGAGTGTCCCGCAGAGCGATTTCCGGGTGTGCGGAAATTGCTCCCCAGGGCCTTCCAAGGCTCAAAGATCAGCCTGAAGGCCGAACAGAAGCCTTTCCGGCACCCTGCGGATCGATCTCCCACGTTTTTTGGGAGTATTTGCTCCATAAGACGCATACACTTCCCCCCCCCCACTTTTTTTTGGGGGGGGGAGTGCGTCTTATGGTGCGAAAAATACGGTATTTCTTTTTGTTTTCTTTGTTTGCCTTATTTTTTTATCTTTTTAAGCGTAATGCTTAATAAAATGACTATAAAAAAAGAACCATCCACATGCCTGTTCCTATGATAAAGAATGACATTTCAACTACTTGCAATGATGGCAAAAAACTCCCAAAACCTTCATTCTACACATTTTCTATGATTGTGTGTGCATATTAGTGTGCAAAAAAAGTACAAGTTACCATTAAGGTGACCTTGAGGTTAAATTCCCAATGCCTCATGCAAGGAGCTTAGGACTATCATTCATTGTCTCTCCCTCTCCTCTCCTATCTATCCATCTATCTATCCATCCATTCGTTCAATCTCTATTTCTCCCTTCTCCCTCCCTATCATCTCTCTCTATTCTATCTCCCTCTCCCACAACTATCCTCTATTCTATTATCTACCTACCTACCTACCTAAACCTACTTACATCATCTCCGCCATCTTCCTCACAACCTATACTCTATCTATCTATATATATTCTCTCGCTCCCCATCTATTATCTCTCTATCTGTTTGTCTGTCTGTCCATCATCTATGTATTATCTGTCTGTCTGTCTGTCTGTCTATCATTCAGCTGCTTCATAACTGGGAGCTTGAAGTTACCTTAGCAAAGAGAAGACATCATATGAGTTACGCACACAATTTGGATCCACCTGCAGGTTCTTCTGAATTCCTGAGACACCCTTAAAGACAAACAAGACAGTACATTAACATTTTTGTTTTGGTTAACACTGAAATTAGATTCCAGTTTCTAGTTTCCTAATAAAAAACTCTCCTCGCATGTTTTGTCCAGTGTTTTATAGCTCACCCCTTACTCGTGATATTCATATTTACCGACCTTCTCTCTTTACCCCAAGGCTACTTCTATTCTTATTTGCTACATTTTTGCCCCACCTTTATTGTTTTTTATAAATACCTCAAGGCAATGAACACACCTAAGACTTCTTCCTCTTCCTATATTCCCCACAACAACAACCCTGTGAGGTGGGTTGAGAGAGAATGACTGACCCAAAGTCACCCAGCTGGCTTTCATGCCTAAAGTGGGACTAGAACTCACGGTCTCCTGGTTTTTAGGCCAACGCCTTAACCACTAGGCCAAATGGGCTCTGTGTCCTTCATTGGACAGTTAATTTGATTTTTATAAAACTGAAAAAACATTCTAGAAGTTAAGGTGCTATGCGGGTTAATGATTTTATGAAGTTTTTGACCCGGTAGGGGTATGCTTACCTTTCGCTCGTACAAGACTCCATAATAGCCATCATTCAGCCCAAAAATGATTTCATTCGGGCTACGAGCATGTATCTGTTAAGTAAAACCAGTGTCACAGATTCAGTCAGCTTACTTTAAAGCCATTGTTTTAGTTCTTTTAGCACCCAGAGTAGCATTCTTTGTAGGGATCATTTGTTTTGTGGCATCCTTCTGTTATTCAGGTTCACCACTGACCCTATAGAGGGGAAAGGAAGAAGCTGAAACTCGATCCCACGAGTGGATTCATTTTCTGGGCCACAACGAACACTGTAAGATAGCTTAACAACGGATACATGATCATACGTAACCTTAGCTTTCAGGGGCCGAGGCCATCCCACTAAAATCTAGCATCACAATAAATCTGCTAAACCTTCAGTGTTCGTAGTCTACTGAAGTACACCCAAAGCTAAACATCTGGAATTCACTGAAGAAGCTTCTTAGATGAGAAGCGAGGCGTTTTCAAGGGGGAAACAACCAAGTAAGTCCCGTTGTCCTTTGGAAAAAAACACCTTTGGGGCAACCAGGACCTGGATGATTGAGCAACTTCACAGGCATTTAACCATCTGGAACCTTAATTAATTTGGCTAGATAATGAACAAGCAAATTGAATATGCTGGAAATATATTTCTTTCTTCTTTCAAAATGAGCGATTAACGAGGCAACCTTATGATCCGCTGGCTCATTCTTTGAAAGTGTGGTCTGATATGACCAGAATGAACATTAAATTTTGAAATGATCGCATTTCTTTTACCCTAATGCTGGACAGTCCCATGATCATCTAAGAAAAATATATGTCATGAATTGAAAATTAATTGTGGTGGCAAATGAGCTTCAATAACAAGTCAATATGTACTTACTCAAACAAATAAAACAGGAAGATCATAGGCAGGCAAAGCAGTGGGAGTGGAAATAACATTTGACTTCCTGCTGGCTTCCCCACTGACTTTGCTTATGGGAAACTGGAAGGGAGTCTTTAAATCATGATCATGTGACCGCAGGGATTCTGCAATGGCCACAGCTTTGCACATAAAATTTCTGAAAACCACGGAAATTTCAATTCCACAGGAGTAGTGCATTAATGCATTCTTTAAATTAATGAATTTCAGGTTCAAATATTGTTGCGATATAATGCACAGTCTGGGCTACTTTGATAGTACAAACAGAACAGAATAAGAGTTTTAGTAATACATAGAAGATTCCTATTATCCTGTCACAATTCTGTCCAGCATCTGCTAACTTTGCATATTGCACCAAAGGTTCTTTTCAAAAGGTAACTGGACTTTCTTAGTTTTTAATCCTTGAAAACGTCTCATTCTCATCCAGGAAGCTTCTTCAGTTCTTCACTTCAGAACCTTCTTGGATGAGAAGTGAAACGTTTTCAAGAAAAAACCAAACCAAACCAAAAAAGGGTCCACTTGTCTTTTGAAAAGCACCTCTGGGACAACCATGACCTGGATGACGGAGAATCGCCACAGACAGTTATATCTTGCAACAATTCTTTGCTATTCCATCAACAGATATTTGCTGAAAATATCCTTAAACAGTCAATTCAAGTTGAAACAGGACACTTTTCTCATACCTGCTGGCCCAAATATTTGAGTCCATCCAGATTGACTTTCCACTCAATCAGTAGCTGGTAGGTATCATTCCTGCCACCCCATATCCTCACCACAAAACAGGATACAGACGTATCGAGGCGATCGGGCATTAGGCCAAAATCAAGGCTCCGCCAGGTTGGATTCTGTTAAGTGTGGAAGAAGAAAGAACGAACCGTCAATATTCCAGATTATTTTTTTTTCCATGAAGAGATCAGCGTTTAGGTCTTTCTTGGCTTAAGACCGGATCTAGGTCTGGAATTAGGATCGTAAGTCGTGGTGGTCATTAAGCAGGTCACCAAAGGACCACATCCAATTTCACATCTTTTTTGCAGCAGTCATTAAACGGACCTATTTTCCTCAATGGGCGGGTTACCATTTGAAAACACTAAAAAAACAATTAAAAAATGATGAAAATTGCAGCCACGCGACCACGGGACGCCACAAACGTTCATAAGGGTGAGCAGGTTTCCAAATGCCCCAGATGCGATTACACGACGGTGCAGGCGGGGTCTGGGGGGGGGGCCAGAACTTCAAAACTGGACCCTAAAGTAGTTCTGGGCAAGTCCATTGTAACTTTGGACAGTTACAAAGCAGCCGATATTAAATAAGGACTACCTGTGTGTTAAAAAAAAGGCCTCCAAAGATAGTCTGCGAGTTGCTCAAAGGTTAGTCCTGGTGCAGCCAATTGCTCGGTCGCGTATCATAAGAGGTTTCCAAAGAATTTTGAAGGGGCAACCGTCTGCATTTGCTTCGAATTGGTTTGGCTAGTCTAGAGAGAAGAAGGACATGGGCTGAGACATGATGGCATTATTCCAATATCTCAGGGGCTGCCCCAAAGAGGCGGAGGGGGGGGGTCAGGCTCTTCTCCGAAGCCCCCGAAGGCAGGACGAGAAACAACGGGTGGGAACCCATCCAGGAGAGAAACAGCCGGGAACCGAGGAGAAACCTCCTGACACTGAGCACAATTAGCCGGCTCGCTCTCAGAGAGGCCTTCGAGAAGAGGCCGGACAGCCACCTGTCTGGAACGGTATAGGGTCTCCTGCTTGAGTAGGGGGTTGGACTAGAAGACCTCCCAGGTCCCTTCCCGCTCCAGTCTGATTCAGATTATTGCAGAACCTGCTGCATTTATGGACTGTCAGCTGCTCAGGGTGGTTGGAACAGACAGGACTAAGGGAAGGCGCTTCCTGGGGACCGGGTCAGGGATTTGTACGCTAGGTCTTTCTCCATGGCAACAGTTATTTATTTTTTTCAAATTTATATGCCATCCCTCTCCACAGACTCAGTGCGGCTTACAATAAACAATATAAAAAATTAACACACCTATCAACAAATAAACAAATTACATTAAAAGAAGAATAGATAAAAATAAACAGAAAAATCAACAGTCACACACCGTGCATGCTCAGATCAGCCCGCAGTCCAGGAAACAGTCGATGCCTCTCCACCCGAGTCCAGAGTGGCCCCGTATTAGCAGGAGCTTTTCCGAAGGGGACGGGCACAGTCGGGGATGGTGGCCGACGGCCTGCCTGGCGACTGAAGCATCCGCTACGGCCTTGCCCCCACCCAAAGGGAAGAGCTTCTCTGATCCGTCTCCTGATTCATCTCGCAACCCGCCCTCGGCAGGGAGCTATTCCTGGAGGTGGTCAGGGAGCTGCAAACGGATTCCGTCTCACAGCTGCCCAACCGCCGCAGGACACCACGTGAAAAGGCAACCCCGACTCTCTGCGAACGCTCCAGATCCATGCCAGATGCTTGCTCTCCTTTTGCTCAGTATGCCCTTCGCCCAAAGAAGCACTCAAGGAGGCAAAGGAAAACGTTAAAGCCACAATATAAAGGACAGGGGAGAAATCATTGCCGACATTATATGCCGGTATCGTGTTTCTATTAATTTTTCCCCCAAACCACGCATTAGCGCTTATATTCGGCTAGGTCTTATTTTTTGGGGAAACACGGCGATCCAGGGCATCGATCCCAACGAGCCCCCCGTCGTGGGTGTCCTCGCTCCGCCCAACGCGTGCAGTCTCAGCGACAGGCAGAAGTGGTCCCTGGGGTCAAGGGGCGAGGAGGGCTCCCGATATGCTGCCAAATCCAGGACATCCACCCAAAGGAGCCTCGGTGCGTGTTTTGCAGCAAGAAGTAAACTGCGCGCACTGGGCAGAGCAAGGGACCGGCTCTTCCTGCCTCTCTTGCTGCTGGCTTGTTTGCCGTGGACGCACGGCCGGCGAGTGGGTGATCTTAAAGGTAGAGGCTTCCCCCGCACCTGTGTGCTGCTAGCCGTGTGGGACTCCAGGGGCGGTGCTCGTCTCCGCGTCTAAGCCGGAGAGAGCCAGCGCTGTCCAGAGACGTCCCCGGGGGGGGGGGTCATGTGGCCGGCAGGACTGGACGCCAAAGGCGCACGGAGCGCTGTTCCCCGACTTGCGTTTTTCGACTTGCGTTCTTAAATGCTTTCGGACTGCTAGGTTGGCAGAAGGTGGGATAAGTAGCGGGAGCTCACTCCGTTACGCGGCGCGAGGGATTCGAACTGCCGAACTGCCGACCGACAAGCTCAGCGTCGTGGCCACTGAGCCACCGTGCCCCTTTTGAGCATTTACGAGCAGCCTGAAAAATCATGCTAGGTCTTATTTTCGGGGAGAGAGTGGTATGAGTCTGGGAAGCTTTACTTGTTTTAGGAGCCCAGTACTTCACACACATTCTACCACCATTCGGTCGATTCATTCGGATCTGCGGGGTGTGTGTGTGGGGGGGGGGTGTCCCACCTCGCAGTCCTTCAGGTCGGCTTGGCTCAGATGCAACGCCAAGGAGGAGCTCCTTTCGGTGGCCCACGCCGATTAGAGCCACGGAAATTGTACCAGGATTCCTAGCGTCCCACCTCCATTCACCCCCTTAATACAGATTAGCCTTTACTGACACTCAACAGCTACGTTCATCCTGCATTCTGAACACGGGCAAGCCCTCGATTCATGGCCCCAATTGAGCCGAAAACGTCTGCCGATAAGCAAGACAGTTAAGTGCGTTTTGCCCCATTTTATGATCGTTCTCACCACAGTCCTTAAGTGAATCACTCCAGTTGTTAAGTTAATCCCATGGCTGTTAAGGGAATCTGGCTTCCTCGTTGACTTTGCTCATCAGAAGGTCCAGGAGAGAGAGCAGAGAGGGACGCGCGGCTGGGCTGCTCCCAGGGCTCCGAATTCTCCGCGCAGGCGCTCCCAAAGCGCTTTGCAGCCGATCGAAAGAGCGGGGATTCGGAATCCTGCAGGTCTCAGCCGGCCGGTCTCTCTGCAGCCCCGACTTCCGCGGAGAGATCGGCTGGCTGAAACCCGCAGCGTTCCGAATCCCCGCTCTTCGCTTTTCCTTAGAGACCCTAGAGCGTGCTTATGACCCCCGACCTATTCAGGTGGCTGCGAAAACACCTGGAGCCAGTTGCAGGGGCCGTCACTCATGGACGGGAGGTCTCAGAGCTGAGGGGTTCTTCTTACTGCCCAATCCGCAGGCTCCCCGGCGAAGGAAGGTTCGGTGGGCCGGTACCCGAACCCGGGGCAGGTGGAGGTACTTGACCAAGGACGACAGCGAGGGTTCCGGGAATGAAGAAGAGGAGGAGGAAGAGGAGGAGGAGGAGGAGGAGGAAGAGCCCGCTCCTGCAGACGACGACGAACCCTGCAAGAAGTGTGGCCTTCCTAATCACCCGGAGCTGGTAGGTTCTTCTCTTTGGAAGCGATGGGAGTGGAGGTGGGTGGGGAGAGATCTACAGAGATCTCTTCAGAAATATCGCTGGTCAACTGTGTCTTACGTCCCGGGGTGTCCAGTCTTGTGGACTTCAACTCCCAGAGTTCCCCAGCCGGCATCCGAATAGTTTGAACAAGCTGGATGGGCGGCAGACCATAAAACCCAACGGAATTTCTCTTTTAAGGATCCAGGAGGCTTACATTTCCCACCTGAGCCTCCAAACGGCTGTTTTTACCTTACGGGTAGTCCTCGATTTACAGCCCAAAACCGAGCCCGGGGATTTATGTTGCTAAGCGGGACGCTGGTGAAGTGAAATGCCCCTTCCCCCCTTTATGACCTTTCTTGCCACCTCTTGTACACTGCAGTCGTTAAGTGAGTCACACGGTTGTTCAGTGAACCCAACTACTCCCCCCCCCTTGACTTGGCTTGTCAGAAGGTTGCAAACGATGATCGCGTGACCCTGGGCCACTGCAGCTGTCATAAATACGAGTCAGTTGCCAAATGTCTGAATTTTTGACCACATGACCGCGGGAGGTGCTGCAACGGTCGTAAGTGTGAAAAATGGACATGAGCCACTATTTTCGGTGCCGTTGTAACTTTGAACGGTCACTAAATGAGCTGTTGTAAGTCGAGGACTACCTGTTCAAGAGTATTTATTGCCTGTTTTAGACCTCCTGGAGGCAACGGGGAATTAACTGAGAACTAAATAGACGTGGCCTGATTCAGTTGCTTGCAAATTGCACAGTAATTCAGCAGATGAATTATTCAGGCCTTTTGCTGTCTCTGGTCAAGCTTGAGCCCCCCCCCGCCCCCCGCACAGGCGTGCTAGTCGTGTCCGACTCTAGGGGGCGCTGTCCATCTCCGTTTCTAAGCCGAAGAGCCAGCGCTGTCCCCCGCGGGGGTCACGTGGCCGGCTTGACCGGACGCCTAGGGCGCCCAGAGCGCCGTGACCTTCCCCACCGGAGGGGTCCCTGTTTTCCTGCTTGCATTTTGACCTGCTTTCGAACGGCTCGGTGGCCGGAAGCTGAGGGCGAGTCACGGGAGGTCCCTCGGTTACGCGACACGCCAGGGATTCGAACGTCCGGCCTTCCGATCGACAAATCCGGCGTCTTAGTCGTTGAGCCACTGCGCCCAGCTCCCTCCGATCCAACTTCTGCCGTGTTTAAAAGAGCTGCTTTCTGTCCCTATTCGAATTGTCCCGCTGCCTTTTGTGAGCCCGAAGTAACAGTGGAGTTGTTCACGGTAAATCAGTTCTCCACCGGAACAGAGCTGGAAGGGACCTTTGAGGTCTTCTAGTCCAATCCCCTGGTCAAGCCGGAGACCCTAGACCAATGACAGCTAGCCTTTCAGGCACCGAGTGCCCCCGGATGAGTCGCAGCTCGTGACGTCATCGCCCGGCGCCGCTGCTCTCTTTCTGAGCATGCGCATGGCCCTGCGATGTCATAGGGTTGCTTCTCTCCTTGTTGAGTTTCCCTCCGGTGCTTTGGACAATCGGGCTGTCCCGCCTTGTTTGGGGCCGCCCCTTGGACACCGGGAGGCTGCTATCAAGACCCTCTCCTCCGCCCTTCCGTCCGGACTGGCCGCACCCAGTTTCTGCAACCGGCCTTCACATGTTTTAGTCTCCAGGCCTCTCGTCCTCTTTAAAGTTTTCCTTCTTTTGCCCTTATCTTTTGAAACGCGCGGACTCGAGATTATCACCTGGATAACGGTGTGATTCGCTCCGCAGATTCTGCTCTGCGATTCCTGCGACAGCGGCTACCACACGGCGTGTCTCCGGCCTCCGCTGATGATCATTCCCGATGGCGAGTGGTTCTGCCCACCTTGTCAGCACGTGGGTTTTGGTTTTTTGGTTTGATTTTCCTTCTCCTGGCTCTCTCGTCTTCATCCGTGTTCCTTTTGATGGGAAAGACCCTCCCGGGTTGCTGCCTCAGTCTCCCGAAAGATTGGGCTTCGGTGACCCTGAATTGCATGGAGCAGGTCTGGAAATAAACGGGAAATTGCGATGGGCATTCCTTGACTTACGAGCACATCCGAGCCCACAAGCTCTGTCGCTAAGTGGACAGTTTGCTGAGTGAATTTCTCACCATTTTACGTCCTTTCTTGCCACAATGGGTAAATGGACCGCTGCCGTTAACTTAGTCACACGGTTGTGAAGCAAATCTGGCTTCCCCTGTTAACGGCGACCCTGGGACATTACAACCGTCATAAGTACGAGTCAGTTTCCAAGCCTCTGAATTTTGATCACGTGACTGTGGAGATGCAGCCACGTTCTAAGTGTGGGGAAAAAACAGTCCTCGGTCACTTTTTTCAGCGCCGTTGTAACTTTGAACGGTCGCTGAGTGAGCTGTTGTAAGTCAAGGACTACCTGTGCAAGCATGGGATGCACTTCAAAATGTGAACCTTTTATTTAGACTTTCCACGTCTTCGTGTCTTTATTTTGGCGCTCGCGCCCATTCTTTCTTCTTATATTGCCATTAGTAGCTGCTAAGAAACTGACGACATCAGTCGATTTTTGGAGCATGATAATGTAATCGTGTTATTTTTGTTTTTTAATTCCACAGAAATTGCTTTGTGAGAAGTTAGAAGAACAGCTTCAGGACCTGGACGTGGTCTTGAAAAAGAAAGAACGGGCAGAGCGAAGGTATTCATATTAATACCTGGATTAATGAATGTGATTAATATAATATGCAGGTTATATTAATGATACTATTAATACATTAATTATATAGTTAATATAATTCTATATAATATATACCAGAGGTCTCCAACCTTGATCTCTTTAAAGCTTGTGGATTTCAACTCCCAAAATTCCTATGCTGGCTGAGGAATTCTGGGAGTTGAAGTCCACAAGCCTTAAAGGGACCAGGGTTGGAGACCTCTGGTATATACTACTCTATTATGTTGTATAATCATAGTAAAATCAGTACAGTTATACTAAAAAAAAAAAATCATGAATATACAGGTAGCCTCGACTTAAAACAGTTCATTGAGTGACCGTTCAAAGTTACAACGGGACTGAAAAAAGTGACCTGTGACTGTTTTCCACACTTAACGACCGCTGCACCATCCCACGTGGTCGTGATCGAGTGACCAATTTCGACCATGATCGAAGTTCAGAGGCTTGGCAGACCTGGCTCGTATTTATGACGGTTGCAGTTTCCCGGGGTCGTATGATCCCCTTTTGCGACCTCCTGACAAGCAGTGGGGGAAGCCCGATTCACTTAACGAACATGTTACTTAAGTGAACATTTGGAGCGATTCCCTTAACAACCGGGACAAGGAAAGTGGTAGACATGGGGCAAAACCCGCTCGGCAAACGTCTCGCTTAGCAACAGAAATTTTTGGCTCCGTCGTGGTTGTAGGTTGGGATGCGCTAAATTTGTCGATTCAAGCATGGGAGAGTTTGGAGGAACTCTGGAACTCCGTTCCGGCTCCAGCGAATTCTAGAACAATTGCTTTTCCATCGAGACCCACCCCATAATGTCTCCGGGACCATAAATAGCCTTCTTTTGCATTGTTTCTTTCTCCCTCTCCAAGGAAGGAGCGCCTTGTCTACGTGGGCATCAGCATCGAGAACATCATTCCTACGCGGGTAAGCGAGAGAGATCTCCCGGCCTCGTTTCTGTTCTCAGCGAAAGGTCGCTGGAAAGCATAACAGAAACTCTTACCTTGGAGGGGGGAGCAGAACTGGCACCGTTGGCATGGCAGGTACTCCTCGGAGTACGACGGTTCGTTTAGTGACTGTTCAGAGTTCCAACAGCACTGAAAAATGGGACTTAGGACTGCTTTTCCTGAAAATAAGACCTAACCGGAAAATAAGCGCTAGTGTGATTATTTCAGGAGGCTCGTCATAGAAGCCCCACCGCCCAAAATAAGGCCCAGTTCAGATCCTCGGCCAGACGGACGCATCGAGTACCGAATTTCCCCCAAAATAAGACCTCATCAGAAAAGAAGCCCCGGTGCGTCTTTTGGAGCAAAAATTAATATAAGACCCGGTTTTATTTTCGTGGAAGCGCAGTCCTCACGGCCTTGGCCGCATCCTGCTGGTCATGCGATTCAAATTCAGATGCTTGGCAACCGGCTCACATTTAGGGCCGGTTCAGCATCCCCAGGTCATGTGATCCCATCACAAGCAAAGTCAGTGGAAGACCTTATCTATCTATCTATCTATCTATCTATCTATCTATCTATCTATCTATCTATCTATCTATCTATCTATCTATCT
>JANHFO010003940.1:2371-14347 GCA_032468095.1 Pareas carinatus
CCTTCTCTCTCTCTTCCTCTTTCACCTTTTCCCCTTCCCCCTCCTTCTCCTTCTTTCTGTCTCTCCCTCTTTCACCCTCTCTCCTTCCCCCCCTCTCTTTTTCCTTCTTTATCTCTCTCCCTCTTTCACCCTGTCTCTCACCTCCCTCTCTCTCTCCTCTTTGTCACTCTCTTTCACAGTATCTCTTTCCCTCTCTCTTTTTCCTTATTTCTCTCCCTCCCTCTTTAATCCTTTCTCTTCCCCTCCCCTCTCTATTTCTCCTCTTTGTCACCCTCTTTCACCCTCTCCCCTCCCCCTCTTTATCTCTCTCTCTCTGTCTCCTTCTCTCTCTCTTTTTTTTTCACCTTCTTTCACCCTCCCCCGACCAACTGATCTGAGGTGTTATTGCCTCTTCTTCACAGTGCTAAAGTTCTTTGGGGCAGCCTGAGTTTGCCCATCCCGCTGGCCAGTTGATTGCCATTGTTAGCGCTAACCCGGCCTGACCAAACGAACTTTAGCGCCGGGGAGGAACTAACCCCTCAGATCAGCTGGCCAGCAGGCAGCGCTATGCCAGCCAACTGATCAGCGATGTTATTGCCGTTCCTCCACAGCGTTAAAGTTATTTTGGGCAAGCCGTTCTCCCTGCGCCTGCAAGCGCCACACGGCCATTACGCTGCCGGTAAACTCCGCCGATCATCTTGACTGCATGAAGGAAGGAAGTGCATGCGCAGTCGCTTCCTTGTCTGTATAAGTGCATGCGCAGTGGTTTTTTTTTGAAAATGTAAAATAACTCTGTTAAAAATTAAAACTTAGAAAAATAGTTTCTTAGTGAGCTCCTAGATGGCAAGACCAAGGTATGTACCCAATTTCATCTTTGTAGTGTTAATGGTTTTAGAGATCTCCTGATCAGTCAGATAGTCAGTCAATGAGTGAATGAGTCATTTTTTGCATTTATATCTATAGATTAATGTAGGGGGTTAACTACAAAATAGATGCATTTAAATTTGTGAGGATTTTTTTTTCTGCTACGTTCATCCATTCTCCTTCTCCACCAAGCCTTTTGCAACTGACATAGAACACTGCATTTTTTTCCTTAGTTCAGAAAGGCACCATACAGTGAGAAGGGAGGGAAAAATAATTGGGGCTTTCAACCAGCCAGTACTTGTGGTTTTTCCTTCCTCACCTCCCACTTATTACCCTGTATTTGTTTGATGGCTACATCTGAAACATATTCCTTTCATAAAATCCTTTGAGCAGCTTAGATCAAAAAAATTATCAAAAACCTTTGGAGCAGATGGTTTTCCCCTCCCAATTCTCTGCAGAATCAGCAGGAGTTTGTGTTGTAGATTTGTGATTCACATACCTGATTTTCTCTATTGAAGTATTAGACTATAATGTTTTCAACATGCAGAATTCAGATGGTTATTGCAACTTTTTACCAAGCTTCTATTGATAACAACAAAGAATGTCCTAGCTTTCAACAGCAAAGCTGTTTTTGAATTTCTCTCAAACGATCAAGCATACTTTTTTAAAAATATAAGACATTTTTATTTTTAGAATAAAGGTATACAATCTTTTGAGAGAAATTCAAAAAGTCTATGCTCGATAGTAACAATTGAATAATGCATGAAGAAAGAACTACTGATCATAAATAAGGCATTAATAAAAACATAATGTGAAAACAGTCTAGTAATACATTTTCCCCTTTCCTTCTTTTTATTTGTCCAACTGCTCATCACAACTTACATATTTGTAGTTTTACATGAAAGTTGTATTTATTTAAATATCTGCCAAGTGTGATTCAGATGATGAGATGGGAAGTGTCAAAATGTGGTATAAATAAATAAATAAACCCAACACCGCCACCACCATCGTCATTATTATTTTGCTTGGTCTCATAACTTTCTTCCTAAAAACCATATTCCAAATGTCTAAATTTGCCCTGCTGTGTGATAGATATATGGGAGTCGTTCTGGCTTAACTTTGGTTAGACATCTATTATGGATATAATGTAAAATTTGCCATTGCTGCATATTCAGCCATTTCAATTTCCCAATTTGATATATCATTGGCAAAGTTCTCCTTCCAATATTGTGCCAAATTTGTTCTTGCAGCTGCCAGCAAGATCAAGGGCAATTAAATCACACTGGGATTTTATGTAGAATTTAAGAAGCCAAAGGAGGAAAAGAAGCACATGGCCCTGTTGTCAATGGTTTTTGAAATAAAATATTCAGACAAAGCTGTACTGGAGATAGGTAATGAAGAGTAGCTATTTAGACATCAAAGAAACTGCAATGACCCATTAAAATTACAATTTAATTTTATTTTATTTTATTTGGTGAAAAAAAAGGAAATATAACCACCATTCGCAGTCTCCTAAATGTGGCCATTGTTCAGAGTAAGTGCTTTAAAAGAAGTAAAATATTCATTTCATCCCTAGTGAAAAACCAGCATGAATTGCAGCCCCCTTCGGCTGATGCTCAAGTGTACTTTCCATGCAGGGTCATGAGGTCTGAATCAGGAAAAAATTGAATAAAACAGCATCATTGTCTTGAAAGTGATTTCTTGGTTATTATTCAGAAAGACTCAAATATTTGGTTTCTTTTAAGAAATTAGCAATTCGCAAGTTACCAAGCAAAGGCAAAAAAATGTACTGAAGAGAAAAGGTGAAGATAAAGTTACTGCTCAGAACAATAGGAAGATGTGCCACATTCTGTGGCTTTCATATCCCTTTGCTTTAATCCATCATACTCTGAAGTTTAGCTCTGTTTTCTGAGCATGTTTGGACTTTGGAAATCCAGCTCGCTTGCTGGTTACATAGGATAACCTATTCTGTTGTTTTCTCTCTCAAGTATAATTCTGCTTAAAGATGGGAGTTGATCTTGTATCAATTACTCCAGCAAGTAAGAGACAACAGCAATGTCCTTTTTTTAAGTATTTTTTTTTATTTTTTTATTTTATTTTATTTGCAAAACACACAAACAGAAAAGAAAAACAACAAGACATAGCATAGATACACAAAGATTGTTGGTCAAATGAATAGGTACGGTCAGGGGAACCACATTCAATATGGATCAATTTAACAATAGGTTTTAAATCATTTGCCATTTTTCCTTAAGATCTTTTATAACAAAATTTCCCATTTCAAGTGTTCCTATACTCTTTCTTGTTGTTTCCTTCCTCTTCACTCACTTTTCCCTCTTATTCTCTTCCCTCCTTTCTAGATCTTCCCTTTCCCTTCTTCCTCTCCTTTCTTCTTCCTACTTTCCTTCCTCTTCATTCCTTTCTATCCTTCTTCTATGGCCAGTCATAATTTAGTATATTTTTCCAATTTTATCTCTTATTTTAAGCACCTTTAGTAAGGGGTACCCAAAATATTCTTTTCCTATATTTTTTCTTCTTACCTTTTCCCTATTATATAACCTTTTCCGCCACAATATACCTTTCCCATTGATCTAAGATACATACATAAAATATTAAATTTTAACCATTTCTGAATTATCCCATTCATTTTACTTTCTTAATTTGTTTTCCTCCATAAAACCTTTTACTCCATACAAATATAGAACTGAAATTTGAAGTTTTTACTACCATTCATTGTATATACCAATGCATATATACAATAATACCAGTAATCCAAATATTTTAATTATGCTTGCTTTGTGGAGGATTTTTCATAATAGGTTTCTTAGAGTTTCCTGCAACTCCTTGCCTCCTTTTTTCTTTATCTTCTCTTTTCTATTTACTTCCTTTTCTCTCTCGCCTGTTTCCCTTTCCTTCCTGTCCTTCACCCTCTCAACTTCTTACCTACCTACTTTCCTTTTTTCTCTTTCCTTTTTCTCTTCCTCTCTTCTAATTTTTCTTTGCCCTCTTCTTTCCTATACTTCACCTTCTGTTTCTACCTTTTCCTTTCCCTTGTCCTCTAACTTTCTCTTGCCTTCTTTCTCTCAACTTTCTTCCTACCTTCCTCAATTTTCGCTATTTCTTTCTGAATGTCCATCATTCCTTTCAACCTAAAACATAACCTCCACAAAGCATTTAATATTTATTTTCATTTCCTTTTTACAACTTTTAAACAATACTTTATTTCCAACTGAAACAATTTCATTTTTACCAAATGTTTTTTTTAAATTTCTTTATTCCTTTAATTTTTCTTTTTTAATTAACTTGTTCCCCTTAATTAATTTTTCCTTTTTGGTCTTTGGGTTTTTTGTTTTTGTTATTTATTTATTTTCTCTTTTTTCTTTTGGATAACTGGTTTGGTATAACATCTATATTTTCTATCTGTATCACCACCCTTTTTCCCTTTATCATTAAACATTATCATTGTAAACATGAAATACAAGAGAAAAACATCTTATACATTTTTTTCTTTTTTTCCCATTAGCCTTATTAGTCCTATTTTAGATCAAAAACCTATCTTATGTTTTATCTTCTTGCATATAAATTTAAAATCAAAGCCGTGTCACATATCAAAAATTATTTAACCTCATTTCTAATATTGCACACATCTAAATTCTTATTTACCCTATTCCTTTCTTAATGAATGAATCACTCACATACACTTTTTTCACTTGCAGGCTTTCTCTCCTCTCTAATTTTCTATCAAGCCTTTTTCCTTTCCTTATTCTTCTTCCAATTTCCCCCTTATTCTCCTTCCTTTCTTCTCTCCTGTCCTTTTTTCCTTGTTCCCTTTTGTAATTCATTTTATGGATTTTCCCCCCTCTTACTCTCCGCCCACTTTTCTCTGGCATTCTTTACCTTGGGACATCCATTTCTCACAGACATTTTACTTCTATTTTTCCTGGAGGACCTTTGTATTCCCTCTGAATTCCCTGGCACAACTGTCTTTTTTATTACAGCTCCTTGCCTCTTTTTGCTTCTCCTGTTTCTTCCTTCTTTTTTCAGTATTTGATGTCGGTTTTAATTTCACATTTTCTTTCTCCCCCTTCCGAGAGTCTCTTGGTTGACAAAGCCTATCCTTTAATTTCTGTATTATTTTTTACCCATTATGTATAGTTGGGGCTATCAGTGTTGTTTTGTTTTCTGACGCAGGGGTTGCTTAGGAACTTGGGAACACTGATTGAATGCTTTTTCCTACCCTACTTTTCTCATGTACTTTTCTGTTATGTAGTAATAGGATGCTTTGATTTACTGATTGATTTGCATGTTCTCACATTTTCAGATTGGTAGAAGAGAAAATAATTGTAAGCTAGTTTCAGGCTGCTTTTGAGGGATTTAAAAACAAAAAATGACCTTGCCCAGACATCCTAAATCCTTAGTAGTCCATCATTTTCACCAGTTCTTGAGCTTTGTTTGCATTATGCTCGTTTTCAAATATCTTACTCATTTCAGCTCTTCCCATTTGGATGATCAGAAGACCTTGCTTCTTCTTGATTCATCCCCTTGAATTGATGTTGATGTTCCTTAAATTCCTTTAGACTTGTGTTAATTTGAAAGCTGCCTAGCTGTATCTTAAAAATATGAAATAATAATCACCAAATCATACCAAGATTTATAACAGGCTTATTGCAATCATTTTAGCAACAGTAATAAATTAAATACACATGTAAACATGTATGCCAAAACATTCAACAATATTTACTTCAACCAAAATTAATTTGGAAAAACAGTTAATTTCTCAGCCCTCTAATTGTATTATACAATAGCAGGGAACTTGGTCATGCTTCTGGAGGTACTCATATTTCTCTGGGGAAGGTCAACTTATATAAAACGTTATTTGCCTATCTACCAATTTCTTGAACTGATGTAATTAGGCACAGGAGTTCATATTTTCTTTTAAAAGGGAAACACAAAACATTACTAACAGATTCAGCTTCACCTAAATTGATTGATAGTAGGATAATTTTTTGATAACTATCTGATAGGAGATTAGAAGGTGTTATGTTAAAGTAATTGTGGAGTTTTCCTTAGTCATATATTTTACATGTATTTTCTAAAATAATATTGACTGGAAGATAAAATCAAAGCACTTAGGGCTCTTTCTCATAGCTAAGTTAATGTACATAAGTCAGAAAAACAATATGTTGGCATAATTTTTGCTGCCATGATAATCTGCTTCAATAGCAAGACGTATGAATGGTCCTGACTTTATAGCTTTGTGGTGAGACAATTTAAGAAATTAGAAGATTCTCCTGAATTTGTTTCCGCTGTCTCCCAACATAAGCAGAGTAAAGGCTATCATCAGTTGTGCTTTTTAGAGTGAGGTGGGACACTGAGTATGGGTGCTTGGTGCAGAAGATTTAAATACCTTTCAAATGACTATAGTGATAAATCACCAGTGTAAAAATGCTCTACTCTGGTAATCTGTCACTCAAGGATCTATTGTTTTTTTTGAAGACTGATAGATCTGTGTCCAAAAATAAATCATCTGAGAAGTAAATGAGGTATGGAAATGGTATATTGAGAGGGCTCCCTCCTACGTCATCCTGGCCCTCCTCCATTTCACCTTTGAAAGCTAGTTCTTAGATCGATAAAAAATCAAGTAGCCATTTTCAAAATAACAGTTACAATCTGCCTCTCCTTCATAAAAATACAAAGCTTCTCCAGTGTGTGCTAAGAAGCACACAAAGAAAAAGCAGTATGTCGAACGACTTTAACAAAATTCTTATCTTCTTAAATTAACCATTTTCTGTATAAATCTTACTAATCAGATCTCAGAAGGATTTATTTTGGGGGAATAACCTGTTCCAGACAAAGATGGTACCAGGAACCTGATACCATTGACCTAAATTTGGATCATTGAACTGATATTCCTGTCATCCTGGTTAGTAAAAGGAACTGGGGTAATTTGTTGATTTTATCCTATTCTCAAATATCCTAAATTGATAGTGCTGAGAAATCCTTCCCTCTCTCCCTCTTCTCTGGTAAGCTATTTGTGAGATCCATAATTGCACAGTCCAACATTAGCAGACAGTGGTTATGATTTTACTTTATATTAATGATACTGCAATTATCCTTAACAGATTGACCTTAAAAGATTATTGAGGTTCCTGACTCATTACTGTAAGGCGCAGGAGGTAAATGTAAACTCAGTTGTTTTCTCAGTAAAAAAGCAAAATTATTCCTTAATAACTATTGCAAACCATATGTGGACAAAGCTAATGTAGCAATATTTTGCTACGTTTGGAGAAATAGATTTATCTTGGTTATTAAACAGATAATGCAAATAATAATTGTGTGCCCTGTAAATTTAAATAAAAGAGAAACAACTGATGATAGACATCTCTGTAGAAATGGCAATACAGAAGAACATGTGCTGTGGTTTCTATGGCACTTGTGTCATAGGGACAGTTTCATAGGGTTTTCCTATATTTTCCTCTGAGAGTTGCTATGAGGAAAGTTTTAAATCAAGCTAAAGATAAGGTCTCCTGAATTTCAGAACTGTGGTATGATGTAAATATGAAGCTGGTTTAGGCACTAAACATTGGTTATTTACAATTATATTATGAGAGAAAGAAATTTCATATGGCCTTTGTCTTAAAATTGATCTAACTCTAAGATTAGGCTATTGCCATGGTATATTGGCACAAGCCAGGACATTGATAACACTGAGGGGAGGAAGAAAGGAAGATGGAGGGTACAAAAGTTATTAGGCTATTTTGCATTGTATGTTATATCCACAGCAGTAGCATCTGAGGAGAAGCAGGAGGAGAAAGAAACAATGATTTGTACTAGGAGGATTGAGAATATGGATTGCAAGAGTGTGAGCAGACCTCAGATTGGAACCCTATTTCCTATGCTGAAATTACTATATTGCAACAAAAATCGAATTAACAGGCTATTATATAATTGCTGACTGAAGGGATGCAGAAAAGGGAAGACAGGTGGTAGAAGGTTTGAGGGAGTTGGATAATCAATAGAATTTACTGTGCTGGAAGCATCTATTGGGAGAAAAACTTGTGTACCAGCCCTACTCACCTCATTAAAATCTCAGAAGATTGCTCCAGATTTTGTTTATGCCCAAACACTACCATGCTAAAACTAATCTTTGTTTCTGCTAAATCACTATTAGTCAAAATAATTCAGCAGAACCTCCAGAACATGATGGTTTGTTTTAGGTTCAAAACAAAATACTATTTTTCTTATTTTGTGTATACCCTTACTAAATATATTAGTTCTGAGTATTTTTTTTTCTTTCTCATTCCTTTTCATCCTGTATGTTGTGTGTGTGTGTGTGTGTGTGTTTAAACGCGCATGTGTAAAGTAAAATCTGGTGTGGTTTTTTTGTTCTGAATAAGACAAATGTTAAGCCATAAATAAATATTATTTAAAATATGTGTGTGCATGTGTGTGTGAAGCCAAAACATGTTGCATGCGTCAAACACGCTGGAGTTGGAAGTTTTGAAGGGGTTGCAATCCAGCTGCACTGAAAACTGAAGCATCTTACCTGTTCAAACTTCACACTAGACTAATTCATAGGATTTTTCCAGGATGATTAGTTCATGTTTGGATCCTTTTTTCTCCTCTCCATGGTCTTATCTGTCTACCTTTCTCACGATCTTCCATCTTCTCTTATTTTTTGTAGCAGTGTTCTGTTGCAATTCATACTCACTGCAAATGTCTATTTAACCTGTCTTTCTCTCTACCGGTCTTCCTATGCACTGTTTTTGATCATTTCCAATTATCTGTCCTTAGGTGCTTGTTTTTGTTCGCAATGATCTATTTTTATTTCCTAATTTCTTGCCTGGAACACCTGTAGCAAGTCTTGCCTTGTATGGAATATTTTGTGCTTCCCTATTTTATACTATATTTTCTGCAACTTTTTGTATTCATAGAGGAATAGATAGTTTTTCTCTTCGTTTTCTATTGCTAGACTTTCCTACATCAATGGTCCAGCTCACAGCTATAGTCGGAGATTTGTAAAGTAATGTTTTTCCTTGACAGGCCAGGTTTGAGTTAGTATTTATACTTTTTTGAAACCATTTCTAATGAATTCTTGCATTGAAACGTCAGCTGTATCCATCCAATTTTCTTTCAGTATGCCAAAGGTAGTATTTGTGACTAGCATCAGAAAAGCTTTGATTTCAGCTTCTAAAATGTTTAAATGTTATTTCTTGAATTGCACAGTTAGATTCCTCTACAGTATCCTGCTGAGCAGAATTACTCGCTCCTCGCCTATTTTATCTACCAAATATTTTAGATAAAGCATGATATCAGCCAATCTTTCCTGCAAAAATAAATTATGCTACTTCCTACTTTATAGCTAGTGTCTTTGGTGACTTGTCATTTAGTTACCCAATTTTTACAAATAGTAAAATCTTTTATATACCAGTGAAGATATCATGGATATACTCTGTTTCACCAAAAATTAAGATCTAACCGAAAAATAAGCCCTAGCATGATTTTTCCGGATGCTTTTAACATAAGCCCTGTCCCAAAATAAGCTCCAGTTAAGATCGTCAGCCAGATGGATGCATTTAGTATTGTATTTCCCGAAAATAGGATCTAACTGGAAAATAAGCCCTGATGCGTCTTATGGAGCAAAAATTAATATAAGACTTGATCTTATTTTCAGGGAAACATGATAGTTCATTCTGCAGCAATTATGCAGTATGGCTATATATTTTTTAAACTCTCCAAGTCTCAAATGGCCTTTGTTGGTAGATATCAAACCATAACAAGAAAGGTCCCTATTGAATGCATGCTAATAAGCACTATATTATTACATAAAATTCCCAGCTGAATTATTTGTGTTTACAGGACTAAGTCCTCTGTTTTAAATTACTTTAATTTTTTAAAACTTGGTATTAAAGAAATGTTCCTGTATGTTGATATCACAGAATTCATGGTTAGTCTTGAAATCATTTGTCTTTAGTACACTCCCCAAGCTTTTCTTTTCTTGGATGGAAACTTTTCATTTTTAGAGTAACATGGATGTTGTTCAATTATTCAAGTTGGAAAGAAAAGATAATGAAATAGCTAATTGGTATGGAAAAATGAAAGTCTAAATTACCATTATGCCTACAGAGATCCTCTTTAGTAATTATGCCCCATGTTCAAAAGCCTACTTAGGAACAGGTTAAAATGATAAAAATTAGGAAAAAACAAAATAGATATATTACAGGATGGCCACTTTTTTGAAAGTCGGGGAAATTGATCTGAAGTTAGAGAAAGTCGGGGGGGGGGAATTGTGATAAGAATATATTCAAGCAATGGATTTTTGACCTGCTGCTGCAAGAGCACAATATGTTCTTGTGGCAACTGGAATAGAGAAGTAGCAGAACAGAAGTAAAACTAAATGATGCTCTTTTTCAGCTCCACCTTTTTCTCAGCTCTATCCTCAGTGACCAACCTAATGTGTTGGTTGAACTCTGCCCTGCATGATTTCCAAGGTCTGCCTGTAGCATTTGCAAAACAAGGCTAGTCTAAACGTTTAGCAATATACAAACTTTAGAATTTTTACTGTTTGTTTGTTTATTTATTTATTTATTTATTTATTTATTTATTTATTTTCATCTAGTACTGTATTTAAAGATAAGCATGTTTTTGGATCATGCTTGTGTATGGAATGGATGCTTTGTCTCCTGCTAAACCTAGCATAGAGTTGCAAATTACCATATTTTTCGCTCCATAAGATGCACTTTTTCTCTTCCAAAAAGGGGGGGTAGTGTATGCGTCTCATGGAGCGAATACTCATATTTTCAGCCACCCCAGCCCAGGCTTTTGCCGGCGGCTGCGACAGAACTTGGCCGGGTAGATCATCCACCCCCACTCCCGAATAACACCTGGCTCCACCCTCCCTGCTATCCCCAGGCACTCCTTACCTGATTCAGATGGCTGCAGAAAGATCCGCTCGGTTGAAAACTCCAGAGCACTTTCAGTCAGCTGTAAAATTTGTGCGTTTACAGTCAGCTGTAAAGTGCTACCAGAAGCCTCCCAAAGCTACCCGAAGGTTTCCAAAGTTCTTTACAGCTGAATGTAAGCGCGCAAATTTTACAGCTAACTCAAAGCGCCCTGGAGTTTCTACAGCCATCTGTAAAATTCACGCACTTACAGTCAGCTGTAAATCGCTTTGGGAGGCTTCCCCTAGCACTTTACAGCTGACTGCATGTGCGGGAATTTTGCAGATGGCTGTAGAAAGATCGGCTTGGCTAAAAAGTCCAGGGGGCTTTGAATTAGCTGTAAAATTTGTGCGCTTACAGTCAGCTGTAAAGCGCTTTGGAAGCCTTCGGGTAGCTTTGGGCGGCTTCCGGTAGCGCGTTACAGCTGACTGTAAGTGGGCAAATTTTACAGGTGACTGAAAGCACCCAGGAGTTTTCAGCAGAACGGGTCTTTCTGCAGCCATCTGAATCAGGTTAGGAGCACCCAGGGATAGCAGGGAGGGGGAAGCCCGGTGTTATTCGGGGGTGGGTGAACTACCGTGTTTCCTCGAAAGTTAGTCATCCCTCAAAAATAAGACCTAGCACTCCTTTGGGAGCAAAAATTAATATAAGACAGTATCTTATTTTCAGGGAAACACGGTAGAAGAGGAGAGAAGGAGAATATTCAGAATATTTTTTTTCCTGTTTTCCTCCTCTAAAAACTAGGTGCGTCTTATGAAACAAAAAATACGGTAGTTGTGCTGCTCTTGGATTTCACAGACAATTAGCACTTTCTACTCTGCACCCGGCAAAGTAAGTTTTGCAAATGTGGTTGCTTGTTCCTGTTGGAGTTTACAGAATACCAGTTCTCTCAATCCCTCTCCTGACTTCTCCCATGCATAAAGGTTGCAAATGAGGGCTATCTCCTTCTCTAGATTGCCGAAACTACCTGCTTTCTTGCTGTTGATCTGCATATTTACACTTTCTGGAAACAGAAAGTGAAAGTGAAACTTTCCCAGCTTTGGGAAAATTCCTAATTGCCAGAAAGAAGTCTGCTAGTTTTGTTATCAGGCAGATAGCTCTGTGTATGGTATGTTTGCAGGGCTGGATTTTCCTATAGGCTAACTAGGCTTCAGCCTAGGGCCTCAATGATGTATTTTATTATCTCTCATGT